>UFQX01000495.1:521836-547771 GCA_900497675.1 Arapaima gigas | reverse complement strand
TCACGAAATCACCACGAGTAGCAAAATCGGTTTCCAATAACAAATATTACACCTAATAGTTTAGTCTTGATAAAAGTTATTTTTAAATACATGCATTTCTTACATGGCCTAGATTGGATTTGACGCACAGCTTAGCAGCAGGAAACTTTAAAATTTACGTTTATTCATTGTCCTTCTTACAAACAACGAGCACATGACCCTCTTTAGTTTGATTTAAAGAACAAATTATATCCATTTGCCTGAAGATGCGCTACAGTAATGCCATTAAGTAACATATCTGAAAACGGCTACATACGTTTCTCGATGACGCAAAATTTACTTTTATTGCGTCAGTCGTTTAGCTGTCCTCCGAATGTCGATGTTAAACTTGTTACCGAAGGTTGCAATCGAGGCCTCTCAGAGGTGTATTAAACCGGACCAACCTGGTTTTTAACCAAAGATCGTTCTTTAATCTCCACGAAACCAGGTCTGCTTTATATCATCAGAAAAATGCATTTGAATCGTACCATTGGTTTTCTTTGTAGTTTTAGAAAGATTTGAATTTTGGCAGTAACCATTAACTTTAGTACAAGTTAATATCAATGATTTTGTGTTGCGTTTTTTTTTTTTTTTTTTTTGTGGCACAAGGTTGCTGGTGATGCTGTTTTCTTTTNTTTTTTTTTTTTTTTTTTTTTTTTTTTTTTTTTTTTGGTGGCACAAGGTTGCTGGTGATGCTGTTTTCTTTTTTTCACGCTTGTGACTGACCCCTTACCAGAATCTGGCCGTAGTAAGAAACTATATATGTGGTATGAATGTAGCAGAGCATAGTATTTCTCTATATGCCTACGTTGTACCTCAGTAACCGTGTAATATCAGATCAAGCAGGTCTAAAGGCAGTATATTATATTATGCTGCTATTGATATGGTGTTAACGCAGCCTATCTGAACCCTTTTCCATGTATCTGGAGACTTCTAATTTCAAACGGTCTTTCACCTTTAAATTCGAGTACAGGTTTAAGGTATTTAGGTATTTTTGGTCCTTTCTAGTAATCACTTGCTGGTTATATATCTTGTTTTGTCAGCCCGTTTGTGTTATTGCTTTCTCCTTCCCGTTTGGCAGATATTGTATTGAGACAAGCATTTTATCTTGCTTGCTGGGTTCAAATTGTACTCTATTATATAGCAAATAAATTGAAGAGTGTATGATTCGATAGCTTGTGCAGTGACAAAACCAGCTTCTATCAACTAGCCATAAAGTGGAGAATCTAAATTCTTTTTTTGTATGTTTAGTCAATAAACGAGCGAATTGTACTTGGGACACAATTCAATGGGTAAACAGAAATAAATTCGCAGTGGTCAGTAGCTAACGTTTCCTCTTTTCAGCTGATCATTTCGCTAAAGTAACACGGAAATTTCAAATATTATCTAATATAACTAATAAAATATCTTAAAGTTGTGCTGTCTTTGATCGGGTTAACGTTTAACTAGTTTTAACAAGGGTTGCTAAACAACTGCTATCTTAACTACAAAAGAATATAAACTAGACTAGTACCCATTGCTGCCTGGCGAGCTTTTTCTCTCCACATTACAGTCGATAAGAACACTAGTAAACAAGTTAGTTCACGTTATGCCGTGACTGCCTGCTGTGGGAAGCTACTTTTGGACGAGCTGTTTTGCTCACGGCATTGCTCGTCGTCGTTGTCTAAAGAACAAAACTTTATGGTTCAGTTAGTTAGCGCCGTTATTTGCACAATGCACTATAGGTGTTCCTACTTCTTTGTACACAAGTGAAATTAATAACCTATTCCAGGTCAGTTTGAACTGTTATTTCCGAGATTTCACCACGCGAGCCAATTTCCCTGAACACGTTACGCGCGTAAGGAGGGAGATACGTACAACGGTCTGCATTTCATAGCTTCATCACTGTTTACTTTTTCTCCACGGCCGGGTACTTGAGAGCTAAAAGTTGGTTTCAAAATAAAACCAGGCGCACTTAAATGAAAGGAGCTCCGTCGACGTAGCAAGGCCGTTCAATGCAGTTCCAGCTCACTAGAGGACACAGCCTAAAATTATCATGGCAATGTTCGCCTTCTCTCGACACAGACACACACTCAGAGATGAGATCAAACAATACTTTTTTCCAAGATTAAATTTATAAGAATTAAAAACTTTCAAACGTGATAACCTAATAAGGCATTCGTTATTTTTGCTTTTTAATGAGCTTTATTAAATGAATCGTTAGTATGCCATTAACTGTGGTTTTTCTGCATACGGCTGTATCAGTTCAGTCTGAAGAACCACTGGAAGTCGAGTCCATCCTGTAAAATAAGGCAACACTGTACAAAATAAGAACTTGTTTGGAATCCAGTTGTAACCAATGCACACTAACTGTGGTCTTTGAAATGATGTTCTTCAGCTGTCAAATTACACCAAAAAGAACCTCCTGGAGGAAATTCAAATCACAAAAACAGGATAAAGAGACAAGACAGCAAACACAGGAAGAAGAAGGCGGTGGCTCAGGACAAGTTAATGAACGTCTTTTTATATCATACATTAGACCGCTTGAATATAATACAAAGGGCTTGTCCATTTTTTGTAACATTATCATATACACAGCAAGTCGACTAGATCTTACAATCTGTGGACACAGGTACTTATCCTTTTCCCATGCTGTTCATCTTTACAGTGCACGTCAGACGTCCTGTAACCAAACTGTGTAGTCAATCATTGTAAAACTGGACTGGGAGCTGGGAAGGGCACTGGTTAAGGAAAAATAAATAAAAAAATTAATTAAAAAAAACATCGGTAAAAATGGAAAGAGCGGCAGTTGAAACATTTAAATGCTTGAAAAATTTCAGTTATGTTGGACGTTTGAAAGTTGACCATGCACAGGTTATACTCTGTAGACCGTGGTGTGCACTCGCACACTCCTAACAGCCTGACTTAAAATGGACCCACTGTTGAAGCTTGTGCCAATTAAATGCAACAATAAAAAGGTTTCCTGTTATATGTATATGTAATTGCTTATATATAAAACACTGCTGTCATCCAGGTTTTGTAGACAAACACCCACACATTATACCCTGTCTAAAATACTTAAGGTATGAAGATCTACTGTTACCTGTTTAATTTAAAATCCTACGCTTTAGCGCTGTACTGGCGTTGTCAACTACTTTGGCCTGGAAGCACTGTTACCCATTTACTAAAATCACAGAAGACTTCCACATTGACTTAAATGTAATCAAAATACCATTAGGAAAAAAGTAGTGAGTTCTAAACTTCCTTTATTAAAAAAATATAAATATGTACATAAATTCTATATCAACTATTAAAATGGGGGGTGGGGAGGAGGAAGGTGAAAAGTAAACACCTGAAGCCTGCAATTCTTGGACATGTTTTCTTGCCGATGCCGTCCCCATTAAAAAGCCTCCTAGTCAAGTAACCTGCTGCTCTGGCATCACACCGTGAAGCAGGAGCGCACACCTCCATGTCTGGGAGGCAGGGTGAACTCGCTGCATCCTCACTACTAGTTTCCCTGTGGAACAAAGTGCCCATATTCAGGGCATCACTCAAAGGTGTGGAGTTGAACCTTTTTATAGTACTGGCAGCAATTTTTAGGGTTCCATCCAATTGTGTATGATACAGTGCCTCGATTTGTTTTGGGTGTGGGGGGGGGGGGGGGTCACTTCAAAAATTTCAGAGAAGGGTACCATTTTAGCCACTGCCATGATGACTGTGATTAAGTACTTAAGGCAGCATCACCCATTTAAAAATAGGCACATTCTGAATAGCCTGATAGAACCGAAATCTTAAATTGAACATTTTAATGCACTGTTGTTTGGAAATCTCACTTCCAGCTCATGAACACAAGGCCTTGCCTTGAAAAACACCAGCCATGAACGTAGTACTCCGGAACCTGCAGAGTAGCAACCAATATCTGCATTGTACTGTCCCTCGAGTCCTTCACAAACACAAAAAAAGAAAAGAAAAAAGAAAAAACTATTAATGAAAAGTTGCTTTTTTGGGGAGGGGGGATTACAACCAATTCTGTCCAGGATACATCTAACAGTAAATGTACTGAGTTTAACAACAGTTCCAGTTTTGCTAAAGCAATAGATACAGCCATTTTTTTTTTTACTGACATTTAGAAAAGGTTTTGATACACCTTGTGTCAAAGTGCAGAACTGCTACATTATTGGTTACAGACATCTATGTGCTATAAAAAAACAGCTTTGGTACAATAAATTATCAAAAGGGAAAATAAATTCTTGTAAAATTCACAGCATAAATCGTGAGGCAAAAAAGCAGTCACATAAAATTCTGCATGTTTTTCATTTTCAAGATGCACAGAAGACATTTGTGCAGAAGCTCTGGAGGAACCACATGCCAAAGAAATAAAACAAAATAAATTGCAAAGGAAAAAGAAATAAAGCAAGTAAAAAAGCAGGAAGGGACACAGTCATAGCTAATTCCATCCATCTCACAACACTGCTTCTGTGACCTTCCAGATTTTTAGGAAGTCATGTTTAGGACACGCATGTGAACTTACCTGACTCTGTAATCACAGAGTCACCAAAGTTACACATTTTAGTTAAAAGGCCTCTTGAATTACCATTCTCAAATACCTTTTTTCTTTCTTTTTTTTTTTTTTTTTTTTAAGAATTAAGGGCTGTCTAGAGTTCAAAAATACAGGAAAGCTATTTTTCATTTAAACGATAATGTCCAGCTTCTTTTCCATTCAGAGTCCAAAAAAAAACCCAAAAAAAAAACAAAACCAACAAAAAAAAAAAAACATAAGGCAAAGGGGTTTTCTCAAAAGACTGCCACCGCCCTTGTTCCAGGGCTGGGTCAACCTCACTACGTCAGCTGCTGCCCCGGTGTGCCTCCGTGACACAGCCCTGTGGAATCCGAGCTGCCCTGGGCCCTGCGTCCATGCCTGGTCCCCCAGTGTACACCCCCTCCCCGCCCCCACAGAGAGTAACACAGGTAACTGACAGATGGAATCTCACTGCAAGTGCTTCTTCCGTGCCATGCTACAGGCTTCAAGCACTTGGCTCTTTTGTGATATTGAACAGTTTAAAAAGCATAATAGAAAAGGAGAGAAACCAAATTCAAAAGAAAATATTTCAGCCAAAAGGGGAAATGTTAATGTGCTTGAATGAACTGCAATGGTGTGGTGTTTTTGTAAAATTAATGACTACCAGCAACAACTTCTATACCAGTTGTTACTAGCCCAGACAGCTTTCAGCTTAAACTCTCACCCTGACACACACTGTGGCAATTTTTATGAAATACTTGGGGCTGAAATGGCAAACACAAACTGAACAATGTTTTTTATAAGATTTTTTTGCAGTACTTGTATATCAGTTGTACTGACTTGCCTAAGAACGACGTGATATTTTAAAATAAATTGTGGGATGCAGAAAAAAATATAAAATATGGGCTCTGCACTGTGGTAGCGGTTCAGTGATAATCTCCCTTCAGATTTAAGCAGCTTTTGATCTCTATGCACTTTTTTTCTGAAAAAACACCACCTTAAAAAATACACACAGGAAAAAAAAAAACCATTCTCAGTTTAGTCACGAACTAGCCACAGAACTCTGCTGAACACAGACTCCTGCCATTGGAGAGTCCTCCCTGTCAATGCCTTGTCTCATGCCCAGGTGACCCTCTGTTATATAGTGACCGGGCACCGTGTTTGTGGCAATGGGGTACGTTGGATGTCCTGCCATGCCAGTCTCCTGGCGGGGATTCGAGAAGGCACCCAATCCCATGTTCATGCTGCCATTCTGGCCAAAGTCCAAGATATTGGCAGCCACTGGGCGGTTCTGGTAGGCTTGGTTGCCATGGTTCCCCGTCGAGGAGGAAGATGTGGAGGAAGAGGAGGCAGAGGAAGACAGGGAGGTCATCGACAGGTGGCTGTGCACCACCTCCATGGAATCCTGCGTGGAGGCGCTGTTGGTGGGGGAGTTGTAGAGCCGGGGGCGGGGGCGGGTGGGCAGGCCCTGTCCGTGGTGGTGGTGGTGATGGTGATGATGGTGGTGGTGGTGGTGATGATGAGAGCTGTTGGGGTGCAATGCCTTGGGCTGCTGGGGAGGCACATGAAAGGTGGTCTCCTGTACTGGGTGCGTCTCTACAGTCACCTGCTGAGCTCCCTCGCTGGTGGCCCAACCCATTGGTGGAGGGTATGGCTGCCTCGTCTGTTTCATGGACGACAAAAACAGTCACACCACAATAGCATGTTTCCTCCCACATGAAACCAACCAACACGTAATCAAAAAATGCCTGGTGACAAAATAGTTTCAATGGCAAACTAGGTTGAAGCTTTGTTATAATCTTACAAATTGCCAGTGCATAACCTATAGTACATCAGTGTCCAAGGAGCTGTTTGTGGGTTAAAAAGACCATGACCAGAAGAGCACCTCCAGTCTAGTCTTGAGTGGCTGCTCACCGGTGGGCAGAGATTCTCGCAGTCCATAGCCTGAACTGCTGCAGAAAAGTGCCCTCCACTGTGCCGGTGCTGATGGGTGGGGTCTGACCTTGCTCTGCCACTGGTACTCGTCCCAGATGAACCTCCTGGAGAACCACACAGACTTTACCTTCACCTCATAGAACAATAAACCTCACATAACCAGAGGCAGCAGGTAGCACAAGGTTTAGGGCTGTTTCCTTATAATCAAAGGACCTGCTACATATGTTAGTAGCCTTGATCACGGTACTTACCGTGAAGTGATAGTGAAAGAGTACCCTGCTTGTAAATGGAAAAATCATTCCAGGCAGCTAACTATACAAACCTAACAGTGAATGTCACTTTGGAGAAGGGTCAGCTAAATGAATAAATAAGAAAAATTAAATAAGCTCAATGTGACTAGTCTGAAGTCAAGGTCAGGAAATCACATTAATTACTAGAATGGGAAAATTATAAAACTAAACGCCAAGCAGAAAGGAGGAGATCCATCAGGGTTACCTGAACTGGAGGATGTGCTGGAGGTGGTTCCAGATGACTGCGACTGCTCCAGTGCCGGGCTCGTGGACACACTGCTGCTCGTGTTTGTCCCTTCATCGGCAGTCTTCTTGAAGAAGCTGTGCTGCAGGGCATAGTAGGGTTGAATGCGGCTCTTGGGGTCGTAGTCCAGCATTCTCAGGATGAGGTCCTTGAACTTCAAGTAGTCCGCTACAGCATGGCCAGATTCCCCAGCTCGACGTCCTCCAGGACCTCCAGCCTCCACCCCAAGGATGCTGTGGAGCTTGCGGGATCCAGGGGGCTTATACTGACCACAGAAGAAGACAAAGGTCATCACAACCATGCATGCAGCAGCACAGTGGCAGTCAGTTCTGTCATTTCAAAGCTCCATAGCGTAAAACCACAAATTGCTGCAAAGAGAGACAAAGGTGAGGCCTTTCAAATTTCACAGTCTCCAAACTCACCCTTTTGCCATCTTTGGTCTTCTTTGCACTCCATGTGCTGTCAGACATCTTCTCAAAGAATTTTCTGGCTTTGGGAGCCTGGTCCAATATGTGGTTGGGTGGGATACCAAGCACTTCAACTATTTTATTCATCTGATCAACCTGGAAATGACAGATCAACACTGTAAAATCTATGACCGGTAAGATGTTCAGTTCCACAGCTCAGGAGGCCTGCTGATCCCTTCCTTTCTCACCATCACCTAAGCAGGAACTACAAGTTGCCAGCTAAGGAAAGAATAGTTTGCCTCACGGTACAAATCAAACTACCTCCAGCTCAATACTGACAAAACAAAGGAGCCGGTGGTTGATGCTCGCCAAGTTAAGGAGACCCTTGTTCATTTTTTCCAGTGTTTTAAATAAATTTGACTATTAAATGATAGTTGCTATTAATTAGTTATAAGCAACAAAATGCATGATACTAAAATGTATGAAAAATAACTGCATATAAACACAAATCCATATTAATTATCTGTTAGGTATTTAGTGTGTTAGGACTATTTTGAGGGAATTCAATTTCTTGGATTAAGCTAAAATAAATCAATTTCCTCATAAGAAATAATGAAAACGGCTTCCTGATATCAAAACTTACAGTACTGGAGTAATTTCTAGTAACCAGATACCGGGGTACAGGTGTAGTTTGATTTTCAGTTAAAAAGCCCTTTTTAGCTCTATATTGCCCTCTGTTGTTCTGATGATGTAACTGTGTACATGGATAGATAACTTTTAATATGCCAAAAAAAACCACACACACTACGATTAACATCCAAAATGATACCATACACAGCACCTGTTGATAAAAACACACTTGTTTGCATTATTTTGATGACTGGTGTGTAATGTTTCTGTGGAAGGCAGAAGACAGCTGGGACAAGCTCAATATTTAGTATGCAGTACAAATTTGGAATCTATGACTACATCAGTTATTGTAGGGCAGGCAGACAGAAAAATAAAGAACTGAGTACCTCATTGGCCCCACTGAAGAGAGGCTCCCCTGTGTGCATCTCAACCAGAATGCAGCCCAGGGACCACATGTCGATGGCGAGGTCATAAGGCATCCCCAGCAGCACTTCGGGGGAGCGGTAGAAGCGGCTCTGGATGTACTGGTATATCTGAGGGCACAGACAGACCAAATGTGACTGCAGATACTCACACCAACATCTTTCAAGAAGAAAGATGTCGTGGCAAGTCAAAAGTGTGTACGCTACGTACCCTCTGCCCCAGCTGGCATGAACTTCCAAAGTCTACAATCTTGATGGCACTCCTCTTGGGATTGCACAGCAGGATGTTCTCTGGCTTCAGGTCACAGTGGATGATGCTGAGCTCGGGAGTGGCCAGGAACAGTAGTGCTGTACACATCTGCTGGGCAAACTTGCGGGTCAGGTTCAGCGACACGCCCCGGAAGTTGGTGTTCCGTAGCAGGTCATACAGGTTGTATGACAGCATTTCGAATACTAAGCAAAGGTGGTTCCGGAACATGAAGTGACGTTTCAGGTGAACTAAAAAAAGAAAAACAAGTAAATAACAATAATGTCAGCTGCTGGTGTTTGCAGAAAGTTTGTACAGTAAGAAAAAGGGAAATATTTTATTACCTATGTAATATTTCATCTCCGTGTCATGCTTGTTCATGAGCTCTAGGAGTCGCACTTCAATCTGGGCTTGATTCAGAAACGCCTTCTTGTTCTTTATGATCTTAATTGCCACCCACTCCTGCTCCACACGATCATAAGCTTTTACAACCTGAACAGAAAAAGTGTGCAAATACAGAAATGCCAATCAACTTCCCATAAATTGATACCTATTGTACACTTTTTGATTCAATTCACAGCAGTTATCCAATTCCACATTTTCCAATAAAATACCATGCTAAAACCAGAACGTTCATATTCGCACCCTAAAAATTACACTGGGCCCTCACATTAGAAAAGTTTTGAGATGCAAAATTTCAAAGAAACATTTTCAAGATTTATTAGTTCATTTTTAATTTGATTTTTATATGTTGAAAATCTCTCCTTGATTTTTGCAAAGTGAAAGGGACTTAAGCTAAACCTCACCAATACTGTCAGTGTGGGAACAGCATAATTCAACTCGCTTCCACTGTGTTTGTAGTATCCATTAGGACCAATAAGATAACATTTTGCACACATGTATTGGATGAATTGGTCAAAATTTGCATCCAGTAGGTGTCTGTGATGACAATGTACTGTAAAATTTTAAAAAGGAGGAAATATTCTTATGCATTTCATCCAAATGTCCAGAACAAAAGCTAACCTATAAATAAAGGGTATTACACAAGGGTGTTTGCATTATTATTATTATTATGGCACTAAATGAAGCTGCCCACGAACTGAATAAATAAAGGGCCATCAGAACTATTAATTCTTAATTTTCAAATTGACTTAAATACAGACATCTAGTGCTGTTTGTGTTTGTGAGCTGAGGAACCAGTGTTCTGCATTCAGCTCATCTTGTAACTTTCAGCATAAACTGTAGGCAAATTCGATTTTTGCTTCACCTGTCCAAACGATCCTTTGCCTATTAAAGAATCGATTTCATAGCGATCCATCCATTTCTCGCCATTCTTCACAATGTAGTCATAGTTGTCATCATCATAGCCATCATTGTAAACCTTCCTCTCCTTCTTGTGACTGGAGTCATCACCCTGGCCCTGTTGGTGTCGCCGCTTCTTTTTTGCATAGTATACCTAGACAGAAGAAATGCAGCAGCTCCCACATGAAAAATCACTACATTCCATCTGATAAACACTGTCACTGATGCCTGCAGCAGATACTCCTCCACCTCTTCAATACATCTGACCTGTTTACTGAACACGTCTTGTTCAAATATAATATCAGCAAGAATAAAAGCGAAGCAGCTCAAAAGTGTCCTCCGTTTATGGGAATTACTGCAGAGGAGCTGGGAAGATATCGAGGTTGGTGTCCTGCTCAAACTTGTTAAATGCTTTGTGGGAAAACAAAGGTTTCTGCAAGTGTACTCAGTTTTCACTAGTACTGTATGGCAGTTGTATATGCATTTACACTGTACTACACTTTCTACCCCCAACAGCCGTTTACACTTCTGCACACTGCCCAGGGGCATTGTAGTACCAACATCAGGCACCTACCTCGTTGATGTGTTTGTAAGTTTTGATCAGGTCAATGGAGAGCTTTCTCAGGGGTGCTGAGGCAGAGTCTCGAAAGCACTGGGGCACACGCCTCTGCAACATGACAACATCAGCAGTCACCTTCAACAGACAGAGAGATACATTAATGACTTGTGAGAAGTGCTGTACAAAAATGTGGACAGCAGTTAATTCATCCATCAGACCATCAGTAACTGCCTGTCTAATGAGAGTCACGATGGTCCAGACTCTATCCTGTAAGCTTAGGGTATAAGGCACGGTAAACCCTAACCTGGAAACTAAGTAGTCTTCTGCAGAACTGTCATTATTGGCCTTATTATTTTCAACAAACCAGGGGTGAGGCTGTCTGAACATCCAGACCACCCTGGTGCTGCCACAGGGTGGTTTGGGTTGCTGACACCTATGCTTACATCTATTCATTTAGCAGATGCTTTTGTGGACAGCAACGTACAATGAACCAAGTGTTCCAAAAATTCAACCAATTTAAGTAGAGACAAACTATTATCCACATATTCCAACAGAAAGTATAAGGGGGCAATAGGCTGTTGATGTTGTCACTGCTGTTGACTTGCATGAGCAGTGAGGACGAGAGCCGTGCACCTGGCTGGTGATGGGCTGCTGAGTCTGCTCGCTGTAGGGCAACACGGTGACGGATGGGTCCGTGCTCTGCTGGCGGCGCTCACTGTGCTGCTGCTGTGGCTGCTGTGAGTGGGGCACGTGTGCAGACATCTGAAGCCCCGCAGCATGAAACGAGAATGACGGGGCAAGCCGGACAGATGAGGGTTTGCATGCTGAAGTCTCTCCTCCTGCAATGCACAGAGTCACCATGTGAGTTGTTGGGGATGAGTGGAGCTGAGACGCATTGTTGAAAAAGACAAGTCAAGCACCACATGTTCAACTAACAGTTAAATACAGCAAAAAAATTAAAAACAGGTGATTGTGAAACTGAACAAACTATCAAAAGTTTGTAGATGTGAGTTTTCTTTGTTAGCTCTTGTAGAACAGCTAAAGTGTCTTTCAGAGCTGTTTCTTGTTCATAGTGATTGGTAAGAATATGAAGGTTGACAGCACTCAACAAAAGCCACAAGAGGTAATCCGGGTAAATATACTCTGCTTATTTTGGCTGACCACAGAATGAGAGAAACATTCACAGAAAATATTTGGTGTGTATTTGTTACCAATTGATGAGACTTGCCAACATCCATGAGGTAACTGAACATCAGACCCAACGTGTGCATAACAGAATCTCCACTTTCACTTTTAAACAGCTGGATGGCATCCAGTGCAACGTCACGATAGAAGAGGACGTGACAGATACAAGAATTTTTTGGAGATTTGTTAGGATGTGAAGATTTCAGAGGCCAGAGATTGATTTCATTTGTAATGAACTAATTATTAGCAAGTCCATTTTTTAAAAGCAGTAAAACAGAACAAATAACCCATAAATGCTGAGAGGTAAAGTACTTATGACACAGCTGGACCTTTTTCTAAAAAGCAATCAAGGTTTTCTATCAAACAAACAATTCGCCCTTATTACAAAACCCAAACAGCAGCACAATTAGCAACAGTAAACAGCAACTGAAAATGGTGTCCAAGTGGAAGTAAAGAAACCTGCTCATGGACACCAGCTATAACCACAGCTTTGTTCAGGCCACAATAACTAGGAGTCTTTTAAAGCAAATATGTGAACTCAGTGGTAAAACTGGAAAAACTCTTCTCCTCCCATCAGTCACATCACCACACAACTAACTACATTTTCACCCTCTTCTCTCTTCTTCTCCCATGTGCTTCATGAGCTGTGGTGGGTAGTGTTAAGCACAGTGTTTTCATGACTGAATTTATGTGGTAGTCTTTTAAAACTTGCTGGAGAATGACTTCCACGGACTGGTGAGGTAGACATCACCACACCGCAGCCCCTTATGTGAGGATGAGCTGGCAGCCCTGCAGTCCCCAGAAGGACAGCTTTCTAAATCCTGTATTTACCTATTAATACAGTCATTACTGATTCCTGTGATTATTGAATGGTGCTTTTCTTAAACGTCACAACTGCAAGCAGTTCTGCAATGTACTCCTTCCACATTCAGGTAAAACACCAAGTAAGAATTATTTATATTCTATATTTACCATTTATTGTGTTTCCTATCTTTGGTGTGACACCCAGGACATTAGACAGACACACAAAACTAATCAATGTAGGGACAAAATACTGTTATATCTGGAAAATGGAATTACTGGGTTGCAGCACATAAGAACATATTTGAAACGTGTTTTTCCTGCCGTTTCTTTACCTTGGACACTTCCTGCATTTTTTTCCACAGCACCAGAGAACTTATGCGTAAACAACAGACAACACAGTTGTCAAATCAGTCAGACCAACCAGAAGTGCCATTTTATTGGTGGTCTTCACACCTGGAGCTGCTCAGAGGTGTGTCACTTTGGGACAACTGCCACCTACTCCATGTCTTTGTGTTTACAGACTCACTGTAGATTGAACTTAGACGTCTAGAGTCAGCAGGTGGTTCAATAGCATAAGACAGATGAAGCTCAACTGGGCAAATCAAAATAGTTGGCTAGTGACCAATGAAACGATCAATGTCAGTTTCATAGAGACAGTTCAAATGTTCATTGGCGACCAATGAAATGACAAAAAGCCATTAATGATGACGAGTGTCGCTTTCACTCAGAGGCACGTGCTCATTTGCATTTTTTTGTGTATGGAACTCTGGGTGGATGAGTGAAGAAAGCAGAACAACACAAATGAGTAGTTGGCAATAAATGTGGTGACTCAAAGAAAATTTAAGTTTGTGTTTTAGTTTGCATATATATTTTGTGCAAGGGATAGCTCTAATTAGAAAGAAATGTTTTAGTTTGTGTTAATTGTTGCATTTAAATATATTTTTACATTGATTTGAAAAGTTCATTTGCGTATAAACATCTTTTTATGCATGCATTCTAAAAGAAAGGTTTTAATTTGCATTTCAACTTGCTTATAAAGTTGCGTGTAAATGCAATACTGCATGTAATATTTATATATGATTTACAGTTCAATAAACGGATTATCTTCTGCAGTTTATCGATTTCCATTTAACTGATTATTTGGTTTCCAATTTAAGTTGTAGGATTACCCTGGTTTTACTGTGGGACTTGTCATTCTCCATAGGGACATAGCTAGCCCATGCTCATTGTGCTATAACAGCTCAGCAGCATTCAGAGTGCCATGAACACAGGTTTCTCTCACACAAGCTTCATACACGTCTTCACCTGTACAGCAGCTTCAACAGGACACACAGCAGAATTTCCGTACAGGGATTAATAAAGTTCTATCCTGTACAACTATTTTTACTTTTGTTCTCATTATTACAGCAGAAGACAGTTTCACACCATGATGAAGAGTCACAAGAGCCGAGAAACATTTGTG
Organism: Arapaima gigas; assembly: GCA_900497675.1. Taxonomy (NCBI): domain Eukaryota; kingdom Metazoa; phylum Chordata; class Actinopteri; order Osteoglossiformes; family Osteoglossidae; genus Arapaima; species Arapaima gigas. The sequence goes on along the minus strand of UFQX01000495.1, from coordinate 533,768 downwards.
AGCTGGGAAAGATGGAAAGGAGCAGAAATCTCTCCCATAGGTGGCAGTACTGTTCACCTTGTGTGATGCTTGACGTCACCAGTACTTTTATTATCCAACTGAAATGTCTGTTCCTGCAAGGTCTTTCACTTAAGTGTTACTTAAACAGCTCAATCATGTGAATTTTAGGGTAAAAATTACTCTGGAGTGGAAGTTGTGGTAATATGAGAGCTTGTTAAGCAAGAAAAGACTGCAAACTGTTTACAATCACCTGTCACTGTACTGACCAGACTGAGGCCCTGGAGAGGAGGTATTAAAAGTAGGACAATGGCCAAGGAAATTGCCACAGCACAAAAACTCACTTTTGCCACCAAGTCAGTTCTTGTCAAGGTGGGGGTCTCTTTTTTGCGCACGACATTTTCCTTGTGGCCTCAACTGACTGCGACATTTGATGGGCACTCAAAAGTGGCAGATAGGAAAACCAGAACCTCTATGTCTAATGTGAGGTCCTCTCTGGAAAAGAGTGGGCTAGGAGGGGGTCTCCAGGTGAGGGGGGGGGGGGACAGCTATCCTTAGTGGAGGAGTTCAAACGGATCGATGGAATCAAGATTCCAAATGAAGATCTTGGTTTATCGCTCATCTCATGTCCCCATGCTCAACTATAGGTTGTAAGTTTTGGGTTACGATCAAAAGAAAAAGAACACAAATACAAATGTCCTAAATGAGGTTCCTACAAGGTTGCTCTAATCTCTCTCTCTGTTACAGGGTGAGAAGTTTGGCAATCCAGAAGAGCCTCCTAATAGTCACTTCTCCTTGAAACCAAGAAAAGCCAGCTGAGACAGTTGGGGCATGTTTCAGGAAAGCCCCCCGGTCAACTTCCTCAGGAGTTGTATCAGGCACATCCCGCTGGGGGGAGACCTCAATGCACGTTGAAGATTGCATCTCCTGGCTGCCCTGGGAATGCCTCTTCATTCCCCAGAAGTGGGGACCACTGTGGGGAACACAGAGGTCTGGACCTGCCTTCTTTGCATGCCACCACCACAGGACAAGAACTGAAACTGGAAGAAAAAAAAAAAAAAAAGGCAGCTATGCCCACACTGGTGTATTAGTTTGGAATTTATTTAGTATTCCATAAGCATATTTCCAAAGTCAAAAATGACTAATTTTAAAGAACAAAAACAGAATAAAGTTACTGAGTTCCTATTCCATTGACAAAACTGTGCCAGAAAGAAAGCTTTTTGCCCAGTTCCATTGCCAGAATCTGGCTGGAATATGTGGGATGACATGACATCACAAATATCCCAGCATACCTTCATGTGACTGACAGCATAACTCACTCTTCAACTCTACACAATACTCAGATCACATTTCAGCCAAAAGCAAACAAGGATGGAAAGGACATAACATCGCATTTGTACTTGTATCTCTAGCTTTAGTCAAATTTGTTTAAACGGTTACCAGCCCCAAACCACTAAAAAACCCAATATTCTGTCTGAGCTAGGAAATAACTACTTATCTGTGAAAATAAAAATTTCTACAAGCCATCTGCATTGGTATTAAGATAATATCAGCAAGGATAACCTTACAATGGAGGACAAGCACCACACAGTCAGAATCCAGTGAGTTAGAGAAAATGGAAATGTGCTTATCCCTCTTCAAAATGGAAGAAAAAAGAAAACAGTTCTTCCATCCATCTCTAGATACTCATTGACTGAATCTGCTTGTGACTCAGCTGTCTGCATGCCTTCCTCAACACTGTGAAACCAACAAGCAGCAGCCCCTCCTCTCCCACCCTCCTGATCTCTCCACTGCTTTGAGGGTTTAGGAACCGCAGTATAACAGCAATGGGTTCATCCCAACAGTCTGATGCCCAGGGAGTCCATCAGTGAACAGGATGGGCAACTGCTTTCGGAGCAATACACAGACCACACTCTGCAAACTACACACATTAACCTCAAATCTGCATCCCCAAAACTACAACTTAGAAACTTCAGCCACTGAAAAGGAAACACATCAAATAATACTCCTTGTAATAAAAAGTCAATCCATTTAATCTAACAACCAGATTTTCTTATATACTGTACTGCACTGACAAAATATTTAAACAGCAGTGTGTGTGTGTGTGTGGGGGGGGGGTTTAACTAAAATCTAAGTAATAACTGTTAAGCTCTTCAACTGTAATAAACTGTAAATAACATGATCATTAAACATCTTCAACTCTACTTGGGTTTCATTTACAGCAGATTTACTTTCAGCAGATTAAAACCTGGAAAACCTGGTATTTTACCAGATGGATCATAAGTGCAGAAGTACAAATCTGAGTGGCTTATGAAGCTCTTTTCTGGTATGACAAACATTAACCACTATTCTTGCATTAGCTGTAACAAAAACCGAGATGAAGTTTGCTTGGAACTTATTAAATTAACAAAACAAAAAGAAAATAAATCACTTTATCATATGGTCTGGAAACTTCCCTAAGCTCTTCATCTGAGAGTGACGAGGACTTGCCAAGTGCCCTGAAACCAAATAAATTTAAAAATCAGCCTTCAGAATGACAATTTCAATTCATACCAACTGTAAATCATTTCACCCCAAAGGAAACCTATTGCAACTAAGTTATGCAACGTGTAGCAATAATAGTAACGTTCTGAAGTGTAAAATGTTGAGGTTTGCAGGACACTCATTACAACAGTGAAGTATTTCTGATGTGTCGTATCAAGTGTTGACCAAATATGGTCAACTTGAAACTCAAAATCAGACACAATGAAACACATAGAAAAGCATACTATTTCTATGACTTTATAACCTGCTATATGTTGTGTTATTCAAATAATTTATGAAACTATCAGAAACAAAAACGTTTGCACTTCATTAGCTTTTACTAAACTGGGTGGCTTCCCCAAGGTATTGAGACCATATCTCCCAGAGAAATACAAAAATGACAGTCAAAATAAGCAGGCAACAGAGAAGACAATGAGTAACACTCATGTAAACTTCCAAATACACAGCACTTGTTTTAGTAAGACCAGCAAATATCAAAAGTTCATTTCATTGAAGCCACAACTCACTAAACTTCACACATCTTTAATACTTACAAAAATGCATAGAAGGGCAAGTAAGGCTCTTAGGTCTTATTCACTTTCTACTTACACAGTTAATTCAAAAGTGCATTATAGAAAGGGACTGGACACATATCTAGTCGAGCCACAATGAAAATAGCCTTTGGCAGGAAATCAAAAAAAATACAGTTTCATTTGGTTCTTGTTACTCTGTTTGGTGGAGAAGAACAGTAAAAAAGCAAAAACCTTTAGCTCGGTAATCGAATCTTCTCAGTTCTATTTTGAAATTTCAGTCTGTCTGCAGTGAGTGGGAATTCTGCAGATCATTAAGTACTCATTTATCAACATCTCTCACCAGGCAACACAATGCAGCAGAATCAGAGTAACCACCCTTCTGAACCCCAGCAACAGCACCTAATTAGCATAGCCTACCACCAGGAAGATACTGTGTGATTGGGAGAGACTCTGAAAGCACAAGCCAATCAGAGCACAGTATGCAAATAGCCTACTTTTGTTGCCAGGGCAGAGCGGCCATCTATTGTCCAATAGGAAAACAAGTAATAAACAAGAAATGAAATTGCACTTTGTCACATTTCCAAGCTGCTTTTAACACTTTAGTCACTGGAAGCAGATTAAAGTAACAGTTCAAGATGTGAATACAGTCTGTCTAGGAATGAAATTCACAACTGACCCAACAGCATGGTGCAAAAAAGAAGATACCGTAGAAGCTATGGGAAAGAATTCCCTATTTTCTGGCCTATTTAAATATATAAAAAGGTTTTCAACTTTATTTATATACATACAAAGAGACATCCATATGTGTCTTTTACCACTGAAGAGGTGAATAAAAACTCATGTCAGGAAAAAAATTAACTGAAAATAACTACAAATGGCTTCTAATTAGGTATATAAATGTATACTTTGCACCTGAATTTAATGATTCTGTTTTCTCACGTTTGCTCTGCTGATCCAATTCAGAAGAATGAAATTGTACATATAGTTATGCAATTATCCACACCTTCAATTTTAAAACTAAGGCTTCATATACATGCTGCTCAGTCCAACATGTCCAATTTTTTCTTTTCTTCCTAACAAATAAATGATGACTGATGGCTATCATTAAACTGATCATTTGGCCAATAATAATAATAATAATAATAATAATATAATAGCAATGAGTCATTTTGGCAATGCAAAATCCATAGTTCTGTACACCACATGATTGTTATGGTGTTTTACGATGCTTCCTGAGCAGAAGACATTAATGCACAATTTAAGCCTTCCTAGGTTCATTCTAACAGACTCCATGAGTTTGCTGTGGGGAAATCCAGCAGGGCTGAGACAGCAAATTTACAACTGCTTTACAGTAAACTACAGACAAGTGTAATCTAGCAAAAACATCCATAAAGTGTATCCGTAACTTTAAACGCTCCTAGTACTATGTCTTAAAACACCACCATGTAAAAGTATGCTGTTTGAAATTTCAGTTCTTGCAAAGTTTGCCATAAGAAAAAAAAAAAAAAACAAGTACAGTTCCCCCTCAGTATTAACAGGGAGCATCTGAAAAGCTTGTTACACCTACTAACAAACTGTACATATATTCTGAATTGGCAGGTGGATACTTTTGGTTCAAATCTCATTTCTTTCTTCAAAGATGTGATTTTGAATCAGCTTTAACAGAAGTTATAGGAAGTAGATTCCAGCAAAAATGTTTAACCCCAAAAACTTTAATGTTTTGTAACTCATACGGAAATCACAATGTATTCAGTCAAAAAAAGTTACACAGTCACACAGAACTAAAATAAATTAGCATTTGCAATAATATATATATATATATAGGAATCGTTATATAACATGACCTGGTAAACCTGAGAAAAAATTTAAAAGCCAGTGAAGTAGACCTGCCAACAGAAATGGAATGTTCAGTAAATTTGGCAATTTTTATTTATTTATTTTAATTAATCACTGGATCTGGCATTTGCCAAATTGCGCAAAAACCCCAATTGAGAAAAAAATATTTGTCGTCAAATATTTTTAGAGTAACTCAACCCCAAAGTATTTATTAGTATCAAATCAAAGCATAAATACAACTGTAAAACGTAAATGTTGCTAAGATGTTAACCGAGCAATCCAAGTCTGTAACCTGTTTCAAAAAAGAAAACAGAATGAGGAGAAGCACAGGGGAGGACTTCACTGTTATGTCAAAGCTCCAAGGGACAGCAAGAAGAAATTGATGCTAACCTGTATGCATCGTCGCCTGTTAAATTTCATATCATCCTGGAAGGAGAGTCCAGCAGCAAACCACAACCCACTACAAAGAACAAAACAAAAGATTAAATGAGATTTTATGTGAACATGTTGTGTATAAGCAAGCATGTTTAGTTGGACATATTCAGTCATTAGTTTTGTATTTTAAAACAATTGTTACATAACTTTAAGGTGGTTACCCCCAGCAGATTATGTGTTGCAGAAATCAATGTCCATAACACCTGTTGCCTTCACAATGCAGTTGGACCTTCATGGCCAACATAGTAGGACCAACAGCTCAAATTCATCCTCACAAAACAGCTTGCAATTAAACAGCAAACAAATGTTCCACTGAATCTTTGTAAAACTGAATATATAACTCAATATTTCCATAATGGAGCTCTGGAATTCAGAGCAAATTCCATTAGCAAATACCTATGGTCTAATATGTAAAACTGTACCTCATGTCAATACATTAGTATACAAGTTCTGCATGTCCCCAAACATCTAATTTCAGTTGTAAAATTAGAATTAATGTTTTTATTTTCATTAAGTAAAAATATATAACTGTCTGAATTCCAGCATTATTTACTCAATACCACATTTACCATGCTGTTTTACAGAAGTAATGTAGCTAAATAGCTAGCCCTTTTTTCCATTACTACTTCATAAAGAAAAATGTAGGTACTAAGACAAAGATATAAATTTGATCCATATACATTAATTTTAATAACTGAACCTTAATCCTTTACTCATAAATCTGTATTGTTAATTTTCTTAATTTATATATTAGACAGACCCTGGAAAAGACAGCAGTACAGTTATTTATAATACTGACAAAACTGATTTTATCACATTTTGATGTTTTCAGTCAGACTGTAATAATACATAATGTATGTAGTACAAATATGTCTTTTTTCTCCCGAGTGTACAGTTCATTAAAGAATATAACCACATGTATGGCCATAGCCCTGTAAACACAGTATTAAATACGCATAACTTACCTAAGCCAACTTGCAAGTGGTTTCTGGGTAAAAATACCCCTTCTTTTACAACAGAGACTCTCACTGATGGATGCCCTAGTTCTTCTATATCCAGCACAATCATTGGTGTGGGTCTGAAAAACGAAGGGTAAAATTGTTATAAATGTTTCTCATCACATAAGATCAATGAGAAAAATTAACTCAATACAGACATCACAGTTACAAAAAAGGTCTGCCAACCAAGTGGAAAAATTTTGGTATTGCTCAGTGTAACTTATTTTTTCTTAAAGTGTAATTGCACTGCAAAAACTAAAGACAGTCATTTTTAAATTTTATAACAGCCTCAGAAACAAGTGCAGAAGACTTAAGTTAACATTACTAAACACAGCTTTGCACATAATTCGCAGAGCTTTAGAGACGTCATTGTTTGTGACAATTACACTTCTCACCCCACACCAACGGCACGACCCTTGTACTGCCATTTAAGTGCTTAATTAACTTCATGATTTTATATCATTTCTTAAACAACGCCATAAATAAAGACCTCGTTTCTCTCTGTATACCTCAAATGCTGTTTTTTGATAAAAAGTTTTGAAGTAAAGCAGCACTGAAAGTAAACAACTTCTCTATCCCAGCCAAGCTGTGGGAGTGCTGGACATGTTTATAGCTGAAAGTCAACCAGTTTGTTTAAACCCAACAGGTTACAGTTTTGTGAGTATCAGTCATCGGTATCAGCAATGTTAGCAGATTTGTTTTATCACAAATACTTGCAAAATATTTGTGACTAGTACAACAGTTGGTTTTTTGTACTATGCAATCTCACTTATACTTTACCAGTTTTAAGCTTTTAATGTTGTTGTTAAAAAAATTAATTAGCTTCTGGTTGACCCTAGATAAACCACAATTTTATTTACTTATTTTTTTTTTATTATTGAAATTTGATGAATATTGATTAAACGCTACCCTGCTGGAGGAAGAAGTTAAGCAAAACCCCTAAAAACTAGACTAACTGAAACCTGGAGAATTGAATGCTCAAATTGAATGCTAGGGGAGACACAGACCTCAAATGATGCAAAAGCCTTCACAACAGAAGATCTGGGTATAGTAACTGACTGCAGAATAGCAGCCAATATGATGTGGAGTCAGAGTCTGAAGAATAAGCTTATTAGCTTATAAACCATCCTTCCTTAATAAGGGTCAGTACTTCACAGTGCAAGAGCAACAAGCATAGGAAGTGTGTTTAAGGTCAGGTATTAATTATTTCACCCCTCTAGTTCTTTTTATCCTACAATAACTTTGATATTTTAACATTTATGACCAGAGTCATGAAAATGACTTCTGTCCCAAATTCATTTTAAACAAACAATACAATTTTTACACAGCATACCTCAGTGATGTATGTATATTTTTTATAATTACATAATCTTCTAGAAGTGCAAAATAATTCAAGAACAATCCAACAGTACTTTTCTCTCTGTCTTAAGTCTCAATTTCAAAATCCATTAAGACCAGTGTGCTACATGTCACAACCCACAGTGAACTAACAGTGTGAAAGACCGGCCAGTAAGAGATTAGGCCTGTGCCAAAACAGAAGTCTGAACTCAGTGTACAAGACCATGCTCCCATAAAACACCAGGACATTTATTTAAATATTACAGCTTTGGCAGAATAACATATGGATTTGCTAAACAAAATAATGCAGTTCGTGTGCTGAAAAGTCAGTATCTTATAAGGAAGAACAATTTATTAGTCCGAGGCATTTAGTAAAGCATCCATTCCAAACAAAACCTGGAAGCTCTATAATTAATTGCAAAATGTATTTTCGCAGAAATTCAAAGAATTTACACAGTGGTCTTAATATGTTAATTTAACAAAACTTCAGTGGACATACAACCAAAGCATGTATAAAACATACATCTATACATATGTATGTACAATACAGGGTCCAGATGGTCCCAGAAAGCACAAGGTGTAACAGGGTAATACCCTGGTTGGGATGCTGTGCCATCACAGGGGAACTCACACCAACTGACCTAATACACATTGTCAGACTGTGGGAAAAAACAGGAGGACCCAGAAAAAACCAACACGAACATAGGAAGGACATGCAAACGCCACACAGCCAAGGAGCTGTGAGGCTCCACTACTACCATCTGCAATACCATCCTGAACATGTAGAAAGGTACTGGCAATTTATAAAAGGTTTTTATGGTTCAGAATTCAACTTCAGGGTCTGAAACCTACTGTCAGTATTCCCAAACCACTGAGATCCTCAATATGTATAGAACTTCCAAAAACACAACTGCTTTACTTTCTGAATGTAATTGCCCCAAAGCATAGTTATGAAACTAAGTGATGTTTTAAAAGTAACCACAAACCAGTTCATCTATGGAGTGTAATTTAAAGGGACAATTTCATCAACATAGGAATACACTCATTAAATATCAGTTATAGTTTTAATACTAGAAGCAATTTCAGCTTAAGAGCAGTAACAAAGGCACATGTCTGGCCTGAGAGGGTAGCAAGGGGGGGATACTGCTGTCCTGTTGAAGGGTCACAACACTACTGTTTACCTTATCCCACACAGACTCCTGCTGCCAGTCACCCAAAGCACAGAGGCTGCCATGCCCAAGCTTTCTCCTGGTAACTGCTGCCTTTGAAATAGAACCGGCTTTTAGGCTTGTTTGGTGATGAGGCAAGTGTAGGAGGAAAAGTGAAGTGAATTAGGAGCAGTGCTGGAAAGCAACGTTTAAACAAAATTCCAGAAAATAGTTTTTATTTAAAGCAATACATAAGGATGCAGATATAAATTTATATCTAATTATCCATCAAATGAATAACTTCCTAATGATGTAAAAGAGACTAAACAGCATTACTTTCTCAGACCTAACAGTATACTGGTACTCTGCTACAAGTTGAGACCAGACCTTATGACAACCAAGCCACAAACTCCAAATTAGCATTTACATTAAATAATATTTCAACAATTTAGACCTCAACTGCAAGGGCCATGTTCTCACTGTTTAATATTAAGGACTGATAAAGTGCTAAAATTTGATTTACTTGCTCCAAGTACTACATTAATAATTCACATTAACTTACATCCAGTGACAAACATTGAACAAAATCTCAAAAAATCTCAGAGGATTTCAATTCTAATTCATTAAAAAAAAATTTTTTTTACAGTTATTTTAACTAGGGTTCATCTTCCATATTTCAGTTTACAGAAAATGTATATACATATTGTCATTTACCAATCCTGTACTATTACTTTTTTTGTTTAAATAAAATTCCTGCCAGGCAAAGGCAACCAATATACTGAAATAAAATATAATAATAATAATAATAATAATAATAATAATAATAATAAACATTCAGCAAAAAAAGTTTAGCCAACTTCCTACAGAAATAAAATTTTAATATATGTCCTGCACGTGTTCAATAGCAGGTATACTGTATCGCCTTCAGTGTAGGACAAGGAATCATACATGTCCTTTACAGTATTGTGGTACAACAGGTAGCACAGGTGCTTTATAGTCTTACTGTGGGTCTGACAGTGGGTTCAATTTGGCCCAGTGTGTGTGTCAATTTTGCATGTCCTTCCTGTGTTCCTGTAGGTTTCCCTTCTCAGTCTAATGTGTGTTTGTGGAGAACTGGCAGCTCTAAATAACCTGTGGAGTATGACTGTGAGTGAGTGTGGGTGCAAGGCTACTTTGCAATGGATGGCCCTACAGTCAATTACCCTATGGTTCTAGGATAGGTTCCAAACAAGGGAAACAATACTAAATTGTTAAGACTCAAATCAAATCCAAGATGGATACAGCCCATCCTTGGATTACAAACAAGATCCCTTCCTAAGTCTGTCTATTTGCCTGTCAAATTTGTATGTAAGTTGGAACAGGTACATACAGTTCGTATTTAGCATCAGTTAGTCAAATGTTTGTCTCATATTTATATTATATATATATATAAAACCTTTCTATGCATATAAAACGCTTAAGAAGCACTTCCAAATACACTAACATCTTAAACACAACAATACAGTACATATTATTATTATTATAATTATTATTATTATTATCATCATCATCATCATCATCAACAACACAGTAATAATAAAACCCCTACTCGCAACATCTTCACTTGCTACTCATGCAGCTTTTAAATCACTGAAAAGGCTTTGGGCCTTTTCTCACACTAAAGCAAGGCTAATAGGGATATTATGCCAATTTTGATCGTCTAACCAAATCATCAATAGCTTTTCCATTTCAATAATTAAACCACTGTGTTGCTTAGTAATAATTGTACGTTTCATCGGCTCCATTATTCTCACTTTATCCTTTAAAATTGTTCTGATTGTTGACCGACTGTAGCCTAATGTTTTTCCAATAACCAATGGCGTATCACCTCTTTGTGATCACTTTATTATTTCCACTTTACTTTCAATTATAATCGTTTTCCTTTTCTTTGATGCATCACCAGCACTTGCATCAGATTTATGCTTTGGAGGTGTGGTTACAAGGGTAAATATTAAGAGAAAATTATAAACCAAACACAAAGTTACACACTTAATGTTAACGGCACCGTGATCCAATTCAAACTGGTAGGGTCGAGTTGACCTACAGCGGAATGTTTTCATGAGTGTCACAAAGTAGTGTGTGCATTCATTATTACGAACCATTGTATTTAACTCAAATTGTTAATATAATGGGCTTTATGGCAGCCCGTTCGCAAATGACGAGTTGTCTGTAAGTCAGACATTCGTAACCCGAAGGCTGACTGTATATCACGGGTGTCATATAATGCACAATACAGAACCTCAGCCCACCAAATCATAAGGATTAAGGACCTAGTTTCCAGGGCAGGACACATTATGCTACCAAAATTGTCAATACCATCAGCTGAAAATATCCTAATTTTTACAATGAATAATTAGATTTTTGCACACAAAAAGCCAAAATTGTGGATAATTCAAAAATGTAAGCAAACAAGCAATAATTCAAAACTCCACAAAAAAGACAATTTGGGAAACCACTTTAAAAGCAAGAAATAGCAAGTGCCAATACACAAAAAGGAAAAAAAAAAAAATTGTCATTTAAACATAAGCTTTTCCATGCAAATATTTTGTCAATTGTCATATGTGACAAGGTAAAGATCCCTGGATTACCAACCAGTGTCACCTGCTAGCATCAGTATTATGCTTTAATCTGAGGTCTCCAATCAATAATTTCATTTACTAAGAACAGAAATTTGTTTAAAAAAAAAAAAAAAAAAACATTATTTATTTAAAAAAAAAGGTTTTCATGCATGGCGCTGATTTACATGACAGTCCTCCACAGAACATGATATATAGAACCTTCACATTCAAGTTTGTTTCTCACTGCACTAAAAATAAAGTTGTGAGAAGACGCAAAGTTTAAATTTAGCCGGCACCAAATTGTACTTACATTTAAAAATAACTTGCAGAAGCAATATAAAACAAAGTGATTTGTTTCCTAAAGGTAATAATTGCATATTTAAAAAATATAACAAGTAGTTTGGCAATAAATAAGCTGCATATGAATGTATCACATTTACAATGGAAAATATATTTTCCTCAAAACAGCTATGCAACTGTTCATGTCAGAGGACTGGAGTTGGGTCAGATTGGGGGGGGGGGGGGGG
>UFQX01000495.1:334874-521797 GCA_900497675.1 Arapaima gigas | reverse complement strand
GGGGGGGGGGGGGGGGGGGGGGGGGGGGGTTCCTTCTCAGATATGCCAATTCATACCCTGTATCCACATCCCAGTGGTACCACTGGGACACTGGTCAGTTTAACTCTTCCAACCTGAGGCAAACTTTCACCTCATGAAAAGGATGACTACTCAAGCACATTTTTTGTGTTAATCTTGTTATGCACTATAAACCATCAACACAAAAAAGAGCAGTGAGGCACAGCAAAGAATGGGGAAGTGTGTGCCCACTTCTAAACCTCCACTAAGGGTAAAGTTGAGGTCAGGGAGTCAGGATTAGGTCAAGCATTTACGTGTTGCACAAGCGCAGAGTGATGTTTTAATGAGGAACCCCGTGGATCTCAGTCTAATGAAAAAAAAGCTTCATCACCCTGCTAATCCAACATTTTACAAGGAGAAAAGTCCCCACCATTGCATCAGATAATGTAAAAGCTTCTGAATGATTACCTCAAAGCAACTGAAAGCTAGAGAACATTTCAATCCCCATTATATAATTCTGCCTTTGTACAACAATGACATGTCATGACCAATTTTGTTACTCTGATTTAAAAAGGCACATTCACCAGCAAATACTGACATGCAAACTTAGAACTTCTCCCCACAAAATCTGTAAACCTGGTAACATGTCTGGCAATTAGAAAGCGTGCTACTAACAATAGTAAAGTAATGTGGACCCAAAAATGTTCTGGTGGGATCCTACAGAAATTTCACTCTCAAGGATTGCTCAGGCTCACCCTGGTTTTACAAAAACAGGAGCCACTGTGACCTCCAGTGTCAACAGTTTACGGGGTCGTGGTATGCACGGTTCTAAAATACATCTAATCAAAATGTATCGTCACTAAATGGAGATGACTGCTGAGGAAGGTTTGATCTGTTCTGATGGCATTCATGCTGCCTCCTGTGTTTTAAACTGACCCAATCCACACAGGGACATGCATTCCAAACAACTTCAAAACTGCAAAAAGGATCCATTAACTGCAAATACTCAGGCATCTTTGTGCTCACCAACATGGTGAACAATAACCTATCCGATCATAAATGTTTACGTAATAGTAACAACACAAATTATAGTGGTAAACAAATTAAAGTCCATGGTCAACTTTAATAAACTGCATGCAAATCAAAGCTACTTAAACCAGATTCATTGAAATTCAAAAACTTGCATTTACTATAAACAACATGATGCCTAACAATCACATACTTGTCAAGTATAGCTGGCTTCATTTCTCAGAAATTTTATCTTCTCATTTAATACATTTTTCATATTCAGAACTATATTTTAAATATAATTACAAATAATGTTGCCAGTAATTTATCAATTGTTTTGCTGCTTTCAGTTAACAAAACAGTAGTTCAGTAGACTACTATGAAATATGTGCAAAGTTGAAGAAACATTAGTTCATCTTTACATCCAAGTTCAAAGTGATTGTTTACCTAGCCATGTGATTTCTATTTAACAGGAAAAAAAAAACCCTCGTCTGTGGAAAGCTATATACATTATGTCAGAATGTTATTCACAGCATTAAAATGTTTTAAATCATCATTTTAATTTGTAACGTAATTGCACACAAAGTGTACAAATAATAAAATTATCTAACAGTGCAGCCCGGTTCACTTACATCAAAATGTAGCACAACAAAGATCTATGGCCAATAACTAATTGATCATGCATTCAACATCCCATAGATAAACCAGAATAGTATACAACCTCTTGCAGAATCAAGACCTGACGTCTTTATCTAGTCCATAAAATGAGTACGATACTTCCACTTAATGTGTTTTAGTGCATCATCACTGTAGCGGTAGCACAGCAGGTAGCGCTGGTGACTCACAGCTGCTGGACTGTTTTCAAATCTGAGGTTCGCAACCAGCTCTGCCTGTGACTGCAGGATTCTATGAAGTCACTGTGTATATCCCAGGATGGAACTACACCAGTCATAGGTACTGTCTTGACACTTCAAAAATACAACTCTTATGGACCCTTATGTTGTTTCTTACTAGGGAACCGATTGAAACAGGGAGGTCCACAAAATCTAGCAACTTTTCTATAAATGCAGTGCATGCATACCCGTTTTTCCATTTTTAGAACACTGGTAAGCATTTAAAGTTACTCTCTTCAGCAGCACAGGGTGTTGTTGACAGTGGTTAGAACATGGTCCTGCAACTCTGCTCCACCATTTAAAAGTGCAATTGCTGAAATACTGCATAAACTGAAATAACTCAAAGTGCACTTTTGCATTCTTAGGCTGAATGGAAAAGGGTTTGTTAAATAATTCACTGCACAAGGCACTACCACCAAATGACCAAGAGGAAACATCCCCCCCCCAGGTTTCAAAACACTACATCTTCCACACATTCCACATAACACGTGAAATTCTTTTCCAGCATTCCAACTGGACGACATCACCAATAAAAAACAACTATAAAAGCCTGAGAGAAAATTTAGCTTATTATGACATGGTAATTTCAGTATAGACACTGAAAAGGATAACTCATGCAAAACTGGTGTGGCAACAACCATATGCAATTTAGTACAGGCAGGGACTCTATTATGATGGCACTTATAACCACATATTCTCTCTAGGCTGTTGTGAACAAGCATTTCTTTATTAAACTTTCACACAAAAAGATACACTTCAAACACAAAGGTAACATCAGGCAAGTTCTTTGCAAATATATCATGGAGAAAGCAGCTGTGATACCTACATTGCCACTTCAATTATAAAACTACAAATGCCATGTTAGTGGGGGAAAAGGGAAAAAAAAAAAAAAAAAACACTATTTACTTACCACCCTATGGCGAATTAATGTAACGTTCCTATGAGTTATTTTTCCATTTAAGTCCACGTAACAAATGAAAAATTGTTTTCAAAACATCAAATTATATAATGAATAATGCAAGAGTTTTGAGGAATTTTGAGTTTTACATACAAAATGCAACACAGCCCAATAGCCACGTGTTGCAAACCACTTCATCAAAAAAAAAAAAAAACCTCATGCAGTATTCAGTTCAACACCAGTTTGGGGTTATGAAAGTATATTTGCTTCAAGCAAGACAATGTGTAACCAACTTGATCATGAACCATCTCTTTTAACCACTTTGTTATAACAAAAGCTGTTCTCTTCAATAATAAAATCATCCCAGCTCTGCTAAAAGCAAAGCAATAGTTCCTGAGATATGCTCATTATTTTGAGTTTGTTAAACTATTTTAAAAATTTGCTAATATAATAGTCCACTTTTTAATAATAATCCAACAGAAAAAGCTTCAAAAGTCAAAATCCTGACAGACACAATCTGTCAAAGTAATACATAACATCCTCTGAAAACATCAGTATCTGACAATATTATTCATTTAGCTGATGCCCCTATCCTAGGCAGATTTACAATACAGTGGAATATTCTTACTGGGTCAATTCAGAGTAAACACCTTGATTAAGAAAGAGTACAACATCAGGAGAGGGATTTAAAACCAGGACCTTAAGATTGAAAGCTGACAGCACTAATGCCTGCTTCTATTATAACAAAAGCCATTTTTCTAGTTTGAAGTAACTGATTTTAACAATGAAATTGAATACAGACCAGTCTGCATGTTGCTGGGTGACAAATTCTCTTTTCTGAAAACTAAAGTTGTGTTAACGCCATTGCAGTCAGTGCTCTCAACATTGCAGATAAGTGATATGTTTCCATAAGAATTATGGAATCTACGTCAGGGCTATCGGACTGTTTCCTAGACAAAAATATCCTACTGAATTACAACTGCAGTATTTTCTGCAGTTTTCTCAGTTCTGACAATGAGAAGAGAATAAACACTTTTCTTCAAGTACAGCTGAAACATAACTGCAAGTTCACAGCAGTGAAGTTCATATGAGCATCAAAAGTCTAAAGAGATGGACACTATTTCCAGACAGGTAAGCAAATTATCAACCTTTGCAACATTTTGTGGTTTTTGAATCATTAATTCAGTAAAAGCAACAAAGGAGAAAAAATGGTTAGATGTAAAAAGCTGAAACATTAAGCTTTCAGTATACAGCGCATCTTTAAGAAGCAATATAAGGCTTCTGCACCTTAAAACCAAAAACTTGAAGTCAGTAGCATGCGAAGAAAAAGAAAATGGAAAAGTAGCAATGCTACATCATCATTTACAGCTGTTTGCTCATAACCCTAAACAAGTATCTCAATCAGTTAGTCACAGGTTTTCACAAAGTCTGAAATATTCCCATCCATACTCAAACATAAATCCATCTGTACCCCTAACCTCCAACCATCTGACAGATTCATACAAGCAAGCATCATTTTAGAAATGACAGTTTTATGGATTTTGGTATACACGACATATAATGGTTTTCCCTGCCACTGCTGTCGTGCCATAAATCATGGTACTTTCACTGAATTGATACAGTAAGAATTACCCACCTGTATAAATGGGTAAACAGTTACTTGGTATTGTATAAGCAACCTTCAAAGTTGCCTTGGTCACAGTGTCAGGAAAATGAATAAACGTGAAGGTAAAGAAGAGTGTCATACCTGGTCAATCAGCAGGCCAAGTTGCCTTCAGCCACCCTAGATGGTCAAACCTTTATCTACATCTGTGTACAGCTACTGACCAGCCACCCCACCAATTCAGTTAAAGTACAAACTTGCCCTTTGTATGACATAAACCATGGAGAGCAGCATCTCCTAAAAAGGCACAACTGAAATTATATCACCAGATTCAGAGAAATACCTTCATTCAGCAATATTAATTTACACAAAGCAGTGAATTCGCTCAAAGGGAATTAAACATACTTCTTGCCATTTTCCCCCCATCTTCTGAAACTAGGTCTCAAAATGGGTCACAGTGACATTTTTGACATTGCCAGTACATACTCATTTACAATACCTTGATACATATATATCAACAAGCAAGACTTAGAAGCACTAGTGGTCAGTCAGCAGCTTCACACAGCACATTGTAACACACAGCCTCAATCTGCCACTTCATCACGCTGCATGTCTGCATGTTGTTCATCAGACAACAGTGAGTGTGTTTGAGTGGGCCGGTGTGTCACAATGCTCCGCTAAGGGTCCCACATGGTGTTCATACACCGTTCCCGAGACGCGGACACTGGCAGTCAGCGGAGGCTAACGGCGCCTAGCATCATCTTCGCAGAAATCGCGCACACACCGTGTCCGCCTTCCCGCCCGCCGCTGCCGTACAGATGCCCAGCCTAAGGAGCCTACCAGGCTGGTGGAGCCTGTCAGCGGCGGAACGACACACCGCCTCAATCACACCGTGTACGCGCATCGAGTGTGGAAAACGTCGCTGCTGTGCAGGGTACACGACCGGAAGCACTCGGCACAAGTCAAAAATACAAGAAATGTCCATTTTGAAGGGTAGATATGGAGTCACGAAGCAGGCCGCGTTCGGGCGCCCAAAGACAGCTGGCGGCTAGAGATGCACTCATAACTGATCAACAGTCGGTTAGGGTTCTAAATATACAGTAAAAACAACAAATTTCAGGTGGGGACACTAAGCTTTGTGGATCGGTATGCGACGTGTATTAGAGCCGGGTATAGCTAGGAGTTAACAGGCTGCCAGGGGGAGCCCAGGCAATACAGCGCTTCACGGCACAACAGTGAAGTACAGCAAAGACAATACCATCATTATCACCATTATCATATCGCTGTTGCTAATATCAAAAGCTGAAGCTGTCATTCGCTACATCAGGCTTCCCCGCTCGCCTCCTGCCCATCATCAGGCCAACTTCACTGAAAATGGCGAATAAAAATATCTCCCTCTTACTCAATCTGTAAAGAACTATTGTAATTTCTCTACATGTTGCCAGCAGGAGAGCTAACCAGGCAGCTCGATCTCCCCGCACAAGACTGGCTGCCTTTGCTCAAAGTGGGCTCCTGCGAAGAAGTCACTGGTGTGTTAATACTCAACCGCTCCTGGCGTTATTAAGACCTGGATTACTTGGGTAAATTAACACGGACGTGTATTTTTAACAGCTCCTCCTGACAGTCTGTAGCCGTAAGGGCAGTAAGCGGCTATCACCCCGGCCCTGGAGCGCAGCTCGGCGGCAACCGGCGGGCAGCTGCACCGCTTCCACGAACCCCTAGCTGGACACCACGCAAAGGCGGACAGCTGGTGGGCTCCACAGTTCCGTGGCCTACCATCCGCCGCCACCACAGCGGGCGTAGATACAAAGTCGCAGGGCACCCGCAGGAAAAGCCCTTTCAAAAAAAAAAAAAGAAAAAAAAGGCATTTCGTGAGCACGACGGCAAGTTGAGCCGCTTCCAAGGTGTAAAGAGCAGTCCGGAGAAGCACAGTGAGCTAGCAGGCTAGTTAGCGTTAGCCGATACACTCCGCCGCGGCACACAAACACCGCGGCCAACTCACCTTTTTCACCGCGTACTCCGCTCTCTAACCGTGAAATCCTCATTTACAGTCCCAGAAGCGCAGGGCGAAGCAAAGGATCCAGCGTCTCCCGTGTTCCGAGAAGATTCCCCAACGAGTAAGCGGCGCTCACAGCTCCGACTCTGGCGTCAGTTCGCTTCCCAAATCAACAGCGCCTCTCCGTCAACTCGCGAGCCGAACACAAACTCGCACACGACCCGCGTCGGCGAAAAACTGCACGTTCGGCTTCAACCGCACAAACCCTCCGCCGTCATCCACTCGCCTCCAATAATTTCGTAAAGTTTCCCAAAAATGTGCCGTTTTAAATGCGCAGGCCCTTGAGTTATAAACCTTGTTTTCTTGGACGAGATATTTTTTGTAAATTTCACAAAATGGCGCGCGTTCCAAACCTGCGCAGCGAACCGGCCCGGCAGACCATAGAGACACGGACAGCCACTTCGCCTGGCGCCGCCTAAATCTACCTGCATATAAACCGCGTTAAATCATCTCAACGTTTTCTTAAACGTATCCAGTCGACGCATTTGTTTCGACATCGCTGCCATTACTATTAAAAAGTAAATTTATTATTCCGGCGGGAAGGTAAATTATTTGAAAAAAGAAAAAGCGACTTACAAAATGGTGGCTGACTGAGAGTGTTACCATGACAACTGTCAATCAACCCACGAAGTCCCCGGATGGACTAATGACGCAGGAAAAGACAATGTAGTTGTCATAGAAACTGCCAATCACTTCTACGTTTGGAAGACAGGTGGAGCAAAATCTTAAGGAACGACCCTCATGGAAATATAAAATTTTGTCTAAATGTATATGCATTTTGCCGTTATACACAGGAACAGCAAGACATATGTTTCAGGCATATAGAATGTCAGCCTTCCATCTAATAACAATAATACAATACATTTATTTCATTCTAAGCTTGAAAACAAGTTTTACATATTTTTTCGGCTGTCAGTTCTGCAGTTTTTTTTAGATTTTTCATTGAGCATAATAGCATAGTCTTTTTTCATAATGTTTTCTGTGTCTGTCTTTCCTGTACGTAATTCCAGGCATCTCACCTGTCACCCTTTGGTTTTTTTTAGTTCAGTAATACAGCTGAAAGTGTGTGTATGCAGCGTCAGCAAAATGTTGACATTCCTAGGAGGAGATGGAAAGCTGCAATCCTTGATAATTGTTAAATAGGTCAAACTGAGCCTCTGCTTTTATCATCACAACTGTATTGATGCTATCAATAGGCGGAAAATGCTTAAACCTCTTTCTCCAGAGCATTTTGTCTGTGACTTTCATTTTTGTAGGTTCAGTTCAAACTCGGGGACCCTCCTGCTTGGGTAAATACTATCAAAACCATCAGCTCTAATGGTCGACTATAAAAACCTTATTAAGGAAAAGCTTCCTTAGGGTAATACCTACTTCAACTTGTGTAATCTTGTTCGCAAGTCAGCAATCTGCCACATTCATTTCTATGTGTAGCCTCCGTTGTAGTATTTTAAACTGAGAAAAATGCCACTTCTGAGTTCACCTTCTGTTATCTCCCGAAAAGTGAAAATTGTAGACTTTCTTGCTATAGCTTATTGCAAACAATTAGGTTCATGATGATTTCTAAGCTATAAATTATTTAGCTGTTAGCACTAGTAGTCTGGAAAGATGCAAACAAAAATACATGTATCATTCCATTCAGAATGGAGAGAAAAGGTACAAATTCAGCTCGGTTCAAACGAATGATAGGGATATTCGCAGAAACCGAGTCATGGTCTGCTGGCGTCACATGAGTGATTGTTGTCACGTGATACGGTGCCTGGTGTCACATGACAGGAAGCGACTAGTAACAGGAAGTGGGTCTGTTCTGATCTCTCAGGCCAGCAGAAAACCGATTTTCCGGTGACAGACTGCCGAAATGAGCGCCGCTTTGGATATCAGACTCAAGCGAGCAAATAAAGTTTATCATGAAGGGGTAAGACATTCTTCATATGCTGCTGTTTAACAGTCTAAGGTTAGTCTTTGAAAAAATGACCTGATTAAAATGTAAGCTCTATCTCCTCTCTTGCATGCAGACAGATTTTGATGTAAAGTGTGTCTTCAGAGCTTTCTTGTTTTTTTTTCCCCACACTCGGGACAGCTAGCGTCCTGTCATCGAGCAACGAACCCAGAGATAACTACCCTCCTACAGGACAAAAGGGTTGCAGCCCATGTTCACTGGGAAGCGTCATGGTGGAGAAGAGTTCACTCATGATCTGCAGCACTTGTATCTACTTGACTGACGCTTCTTATATTGTTCAATAATCCCCTCTTCGTGTAGTTTACATAACTAAATGCAGATATTTACTCAGTAGAATGGCAGCTTTTAGGCAGATTCGTCCAGCTCCACCCTCACAGGGGAGGGTACAGTGTTGGAAGGTAGATCCTGGTGTTGTGTTTTTATTTATACTACTCTCTTTGCTGAAAATACTGTAGCAGGGCATTGTGCGCCATTCTGCTTTAACGCTGTCAAGTGGCACAACTTTTTCTTTTATGTTAGTTTTTGGACTATGTATATATCAGGCTTTAAATATTTTATTTGAATACAAAAGCAAACAGTAAAGTATAACATTGTACACAAACACATATAGCAGTTACTTAATATTTCCAGAGCAGTTTCCAAGACCGTTGTGATATTGCCAGGTGAAACACAAAGAGGGATACAGTTTCATTCAGAAGGTCAATACCTGCATGGGATGAACTGGACAGATGAGTCAAAGTAAACCAACAGCAGTGGGTTGCATAGTTGTTAGGTCTGTTGCCACCAGACTCGGAGCTTGTAAGTTTGAGTCCCCTCTTACTACTGAAACCATGAGCAAGGTAGTCACCTAAAATTGTTCCATTAAAAATTAACCAGCTGTATAAATGGGTATAAATTGTAAGTAGTAGTAACACAGGAGTAAAGTGTCATCTAAATGAATAAATGTAAAGCAACAGCAGAAATTGTTATACTGCCTTCCTGTGTTTGCCTGATTTTTTGTCTCCTTTTGCCACAACTACAGGCTCAGATTTATTTACATTAAATGAGAGTTGTTCTATATAAACAGATCTCTTTAGGTAACTAATTCCCACTTTTGTTTTTTGGTACCAGAAGTGCTTGTCACTTCTTACTTTGTGCTTTATGCTTCCAAATAGCAGCAAGTAGAGCATGAACTTCTCAGTCTCGTGCTGGGAGGAGGGATGATTCCAAGTTCTTCAAGCTAGTGTTGGCTGTGTTTTCCCCAAGGCATTTCTACAGGAGGGGCATAATTACGTACAACCAGTAGTGGTCTCTCTGGTTAAATGGTTTCCAAAAATACTCAAAAAAGTAGAATCCAAGATTATAATTTTTTATTCCGTGCCTTCCTATAAATATGTACTTTATAGCATGGTTGATGTACATGATTTTTATGTATTATTTTATGTGTAATATGATCAAGTGTTCCTGTATCAGATGGTTAATTTTTTAACAGAATGAAACCTGCCTGTGGTTTAAAAGCATTAATATTAGTTCCTTTTTAGCTGTCATTACCCTGTCAATTGTTAATGAAACAGTTAAAATGTAAAGAAAAGGAAAAGAATTTCCTGTCATTTCAAATGATTTACCCATGTTAAACTGAGCTATGTTTACACTGGTCTTTTACATGTCAGTAGGGTCTATGTTCCTGGATCACGACTGAACTGAAAACAGTGTTATTAGTGACTGTTGCCTTGTAAACTGAAATATATTTTAAATATTAAGCTGACTTGAAAGTGTGCAATTTCCAGCACACTGCACAAGTGGCTGATTTTACCTCCTGGGATCATTCGCCACCCTTGAGGTTGTTGTTTTGGTCTTGCTGAAGCTACTTCTGGGTGGCAGAGTGGCATAGAAATGGTGCTTGTTCCCCAGAGCTTCCAGGCTCTGACGTGGGTTCAAATCAACCTTGGTGGATTTTGCATGTTCTCCTTGTGTTCAAGTGGATGTCCTTTAGTTTTCTGTAGTTTCTTTTCACTAAATTTGAGTCTTAATTGTGCATTAGTGTGTGTGACAGAGAGAAAGAGTGATTACCTATAGAATGTCCTGTACAATGTATACCCTGTCTCATGGCCTATGTTTCCAGGATGGTTGAGGTGGATTGATGGAGTGCTATTCAGTACCTGTTCAGTGTTCCTCCCTCTGTCCTTGGCAGGAGGTGCTAGCGGGTGTGGTGGTCATCAGCAGTAAAGAGGCAGTGCAGCACCAGGGTATTTCTCTGACCATGGAGGGCTTGGTGAACCTGCAACTCAGCTCCAAGAGTGTCGGTGTGTTTGAGGCCTTCTACAACTCTGTCAAGGTGGGCTACAAGAAATATTTGCCAATGCCTTGTGCTATCAAGTACCTAAACTTTCAGGATAACTTTTCTATTGATTTGATTTTTGAGAATGATTTGGACTGACGGATATTTTTGGAAACGTACTTTGTTGCAGCCCATCCAGCTTATCACCAGCAACATTGAGGTGGTAAAGCCAGGAAAGGTCCCAGGGGGCAAGACAGAAATCCCATTTGAGTTCCCTCTGCATGTGAAGGGCAACAAAGTGCTGTTTGAGACCTACCACGGTGTCTTTGTCAACATTCAGGTAAAAGCCACAGGCCCATGTTTTCCATGCCACACTAATGGTACAAGGCATCTTTGCTGTGTAACAATACGGACCACCTTTTATACCAGATATGAAATTTGTTGAAATAACTGTTCACCTCATTAACAGGTTAAAATCCAACATACATTTATCATATTTCATATCAAAAGGCACCCTACATACACCTTATCAGGGAGGCACCATCTCATCCAAGCCCTTTATGTCTTTTGGCCATTCTTAAGACTGTGTGTTTTTCTTTGTGCCACTGTCCAGATTGCCATTCTCTTCAGGATGACTCTCACACCAACCAAGAGGAAAATCAGCATGTTTGTTAGTCTATAGCAAGGACATTTCAGCCATGTCAGCTGACACGGGTCTAGGGTGCTCTGCTCAAAGGTCATTAAAAGAGGTTTCTGTTGTGCTGACCTTAGATGGCAAGCAAAACTGGGACCCTATGCCTTTTTGTCTCTGCTTCTAAATTTAATGACACAATTATGGCGATGGAAGGCAAAACTGAACTGTTTTGTAAATGTGCTGTGTTGTCTTTAGACACTGACCAGAACATTGAGGGTTGACACTATTAAGCTCTAAAAAAAGCCTTTTTCAGACATCCTCATCCAAACTACAACAGCCAAAGATGAAATTATTGCTGCTGTCTGAACAGACAAAAAGCCCACTGTTAGTGTGCAAACACCTTTACTTAATTTACAATGGAAATAACGTGTCATTTCATGATATGATTTATGTATATATTTTTTTTAATTCAGCTAAACCAAGATGTAACCAAAATATATTAATTTGGGTCCCTGATTAAAATTATATAAACCTCATAACTAGAGAATTTGAGGAACAGCGATGTTCAGGAAAGTAATGGATCTACCATCTACAGCTGTTTAAGGCTTCTGAGAAATAAAAGGAGTGAATAAAGGTAAAATTTAGAGTCTTGAAAATACAGTCTTCCTTCACAGATAAAGAAATACAAGCTGTCTTCAGTGTTGCTTCTTGTCTAATCTGGGTTTGGAAAAAACTTTGACTGCAAAATACTAAATGGAGATATTTAATTAATCAAGTGGTCCCAAACAGAATCCATATGTCTGGACAAGTACAGCTCGCCTAAATGTTAACTTTTTAAAAGTAGTAGAAAAAAAATACTAGAATGTAAAAATTGCATGTGTCTTCAGCAATTTGTTTTCCCCTCTTCCCCTTTAATGCTCACGGCTCATGTTTTGTGTTTCTCTGCCCAAAAGCACACCTTGTTAACACTTGGCCCTTTTCCACTGAAAGCACCAACACAACCACACCAACTCTCTTGTTCCCTTCCTATTCTTTTTCTATTTATTTTATTTTTGTTTTATTTTTGAGCTTGTTGTGGGTAGTCTTCTGGTGCCTGGGAGGTTTGTGAAATCCAGGGAGCTTGTCAAACTTTGTTTTGCAATTAGAGCCGAGCCTGGAACTTGGCCTCCCGGCTCAGTCCTGCCAAGGGACTGTCTCACGTGGAGGAAGGAAACTTGGAGTGATTTGTTTCGGTGGGCACTTTAGAAGAATTTTTTTTTTAGGGGCAGCATGTAGCATAGTGGCCAGAGCCACTCTGTTTTACGAAATCTGGTTTGAATCTCACATCTAGGTGTAGCACCACCAATCAGTTCACTTGCTCCCAATTGATACAATAGAAATGAACCTACTGCATGCATGGATATGTAGCTCAACACTAAGTCACTTCAGAGAAAAGCTTCAGCAAACTTTTAAAAAAAAAAAAAGGTTTGTGGATTGAACATTATGGGCACCCATTGAACAAGACCACTTGTTTCTGCTGAAGCACATTGTGTGCATCTGCTTGCTTTCCCAGTATACCCTGCGCTGTGACTTGAAGCGCTCTCTACTGGCAAAAGACCTGAGCAAGACCTGTGAGTTCATTGTCCACTGTCAGGTAAGATGGCACACTGGCACTGCACCATCCTCCATTACTGTTGCTTCCACAACATGCACTGAAGTAGCCTCAAATTGTCTTCACTAGCCACAGAAAGGAAAGGTGCAGCCCAGTCCTGTAGACTTCAGCATCACTCCCGAGACTCTGCAGAACGTCAGAGAGGTTGGAATTCCATTGTCTGCCTGACGCAGGACTGATGTTGTATTATACCTCTTGTTCTGAGAATAGTTGCACAGCATTTGCACTCAAGCAATATGAAGTGATTTTCCTTGGTCTTGTTATAAGTGTCAGTATAATTTTGCCTTCCAATGTGTGAATTCCTATAATAACTATCATCCATCCACTGATTGTCTCAAGAGAAGTACATGTTGAAATTCTGCAAGTCAGCCATGAAGCAGCACCAAATTAAACAGAACGTGGAACAGTACCTGCCCTATCTCACCAGCATGGCTCACTTGCCTCCCACAGAGGGGCTCCCTGCCCAAGTTTCTGATCCGTGGCCGCCTTGATGCTACCAACTGTGTGATCACACAGCCCCTGATCGGTGAACTGGTGGTGGAGAACTCTGAGGTGCCCATCAAGAGCATCGAACTGCAGCTGGTGCGGGTGGAGACGTGCGGTGAGTCCTGGAACTCGGCTCTGGTTCTGAAGGCAGGCTGGCTGGTTTGCCCCCCCCCCCCACGAAGTGATCACAACTGCTATTAAAATATTAGGTCACCCAACCTAATCGATAAAAAAAACTGACTGTGACTCACCAAATCCTTACATTAGAAAGCGGGAATGTGGAAAAATTACAGCATGAACCAAACTAACCAGCAGAGGGCGATAAAAGTGGAAGAGGAATTAAATTTTACCAAGACATCAGCTGCTCTGATTGCTTAAGGTGAAATATAACGAAACACGGAAAGAATCAAACTGTAAAAGATCAAGGCTTAAACAAACTGCTCATTTACTTGTAAATTTCTTGCCCATTGTTATATACAAAGCAACCATGCTCTAGTAATGAAGAAATGGATGTATCCAGCATAGCAAATAAGGTGTTTTTAGGACAAACTCCAAGGACTATCCTAATGGTAGGAAGGAAATTAGACACGGTTCTGAATATGCAGCCAAAAGGTGTGGTAGAACAGGTAATTTGAGTTGATTTGTATGTACAGAAATCTGTTAGTTTTCCTTGTGGAATTTTTGTTTTTAGGTATTCAAGTTATATTGTATAGGTTTTAACACCTTCGTTAGCTACCGGTTGGTTTTGAAACTGTCCCACTGCAGGCTGCGCAGAGGGCTATGCAAGGGATGCCACAGAGATCCAGAACATCCAGATCGCAGAAGGGGACGTGTGCCATAGCCTCCCTATTCCCATTTACATGGTCTTCCCCCGCCTTTTCACCTGCCCGACCCTCGAGACGACCAACTTCAAAGTTGGTATGTCAATCGCATCACATTGGCAGAAGTCAGTTGAATGTGCCGTGTTTATCAGATCAGACGTTGCCTCTAAAGCCTTTGATTTTGTCAAGTTGTTTAAAGCTTATTTTTTCATAAGTCCACTGTACAAAGAAATGTATTTCTGGCTTTTTCTAGAATTTGAAGTGAATGTGGTGATAGTTCTGCAAGATGACCACCTGATCACAGAGAACTTCCCTCTCAAACTGTGTCGGTTTTGAATACCCACTGATGACATGGATTTTGGCATCTGAAAAGGCAAACTGCTCTTAGGTTTCAGCATCTGTGAGCCAGTCTGTCCCCCACTGTCAGTGACAGATTGCCTGCCTTAGGTACATGTGTATATGTATATATTACCAGTATTTTTAAACAAAATTGAATTAATGTTTCTAAGAAGTTTTTGTCCTGTTTATAGATGAATGAGGTTACAAAATACCATGTAACCTGGCTGTATTAATCTCATGAGAAGACCTGCCAAGTCCTTGAATAAGATAAGATACTTCACCTTGAATATGTCCAGTAAAAACAAATGTGCAAAAGCTACAAGCACTTTTGGATGAAAGCAGCCTAAGACATTGTATGGTGCGTTGGTGTGATTCCTGATGGAAACGCAGCATCTCCAGTGCTGGAGATGAGGTGTTAACGCCTCAAGGCAGGGAGGGGCTTGCGTTGAGAATACTTGGTGTGACAAAAGGGAATCACGGGAGGAAATGCGCAAATGAAAACCTGGACTGTTGTGAAATGTGTCGGCAGCGAGGGAAGCAGCAAAAGAAAGCATCGGCAGTGCTAAAATTGCATCTCAAAGTGTTGATTAAAGTTCCTTTCACACCTGGCCCTACGATGCAATATCTTTAAATTGACAACTGGCACAACTGGAAGAAACGAGTAACAGGCCATCATAATACATCAGAAAACCAAATAAAGGACAAACAAGTTTGTCATTGTACAATCTAACTGGTATTTTTTAATTGACATGTGGAAGAAACAAAAGGAAGTAACTGAAATCTTAGGTTTTAGTGAAGTCGGTATTAAACTTTATAGTTCTGATTTCACATTTTGGCACGTAATACACTATATGTACTAATCCAAGAAGTGCAGAGCTCAGCACACAAGCAGGATGTACTAAAATACTATGCTAAATGCTAAAACAGTTAAGACAGAAAATATGGCATAAGTGTAACATTAAAATAAAAGGCATCCTAACTTAATACCATGAATGTAGAGAAAAATACATAGCTTTTTTTTGGCGTAGTTTGACGTGTCTCAGAAGAAGGCAGCAGGTGCATGGCCCCTGCGGATGCGGCCAGGCAGCAGAGGGAAGTCTTCTGGCAGGAGAGCGTGCTCTCTGCACGTGGGGCAGGTGCTCTGCTCTTTCAGCCATGATTTGATGCACTATCAAAAGGAAGAGGAACCATGAGCATCTCCCACCTCTGGATACAAAACAGCACATATGCTTTCTGGATACTTCCGCTTACCTCTCTGTGAAAGCTGTGCCGGCACTCTAGAACACACAAGTCCTTCGAGGACATTTCCTCGTGACAGATGATACAGGGATCTTCAACATTCAACTGTAGGTGAAAAAAGATGTCTTTGCAGATCTTTCTATACACTCCAGCTATTGAACATTCACAAAGGGGCATTGAGTAAAAATGCTATCAGAATGTATACAGTGGTGTTTGAAAGTTTGTGAACCCTTCAGAGTTTTCTATATTTCTGCATAAATTTGACCTAAAACTACATCAGATTTTCACACAAATCCTAAAAGTAGATAGAGAACCAAATCAAACAAATGAGTCAAAAAAATTAGACATTATCATTTATTTGAGGAAAATGATCCAATAACACTTATCTGTGAGTGGCAAAAGTATGTGAACCTTTGCTTTCAGTATCTGGTGTGACCCCCTTGGGCAGCAATAACTGCAACTAAATGTTTCCTGCAATTGTTGATCAGTCCTGCACATCGGCTTAGAGGAATTTTACACCATTTCTCCTCACAAAACAGCTTCAACTCCGTTATGTTGGTGGGTTTCCTCCCGTGAACTGCTCACTTCAGGTACTTCCCCAACGTTTCTATTGGATTAAGGTCAGGACTTTGACTTGGCCATTCCAAAACCTTAACTTTGTTCTTTAACCATTCTTTCGTAGAACGACTCGACTTGTGTGCTTAGGGTTGTTGTCTTGCTGCATGACCCACGTTCTCTTGAGATTCAGCTCACAGACAGATGTCCTGACATTGTCCTTTAGAATTTGCTGGTATAATTCAGAATTCATTGTTCCATCAATGATGGCAAGCCGTCCTGGCCCAGATGCAGCAAAACAGGCCCAAACCATGATACTACCACCACCGTGTTTCACAGATGGTATGGGGTTTTTATGCTGGAATGCAGCGTTTTCCTTTCTCCAAACATAACGCTTCTCATTTAGACCAAAAAGCTCTATTTTGGTCTCATCCATCCACAAAACATTGTTCCAATAGCCTTCTGGCTTGTCCAGGTGATCTTTCGCAAACTGCAGACGGGCAGCAATGTTCTTTTTGGAGAGCAGCACTTTCTCCTTGCAATCCAGCCATGCACACAATTGTTGTTCAGTGTCCTCATGAACATTAACATTAGCTAATATGAGAAAGGCCTTTAGTTTCTTAGAGGTTACCTTGGGTTCCTTTGTGACCTTGCGGACTATTATTGCTCTTGGCGTGATCTTTGTTGGTCGACCACTCCTGGGGAAGGTAATAATGGTCTTGAATTTCTTCCATTTGTACACAATCTGTCTGACAGTGGATTGGTCGAGTCCAAACTCTTTGGAGATGGATTTATAACCTTTTCCAGTCCGATGTGCATCAACAACTCTTCTTCTGAGGTCCTCAGAAATCTCCTTTGTTCACGCCATGATACACTTCCACAAACGTGTTGTGAAGATCAGACTTTGATAGATCCCTGTTCTTTAAATAAAACAGGTGAACCACTCACACCTGATTGTCATCCCATTAATGGAAAACACCTGACTAATTTCACCTTCGAATTATCTGCTAATCCTAAAGGTTCACATAGTTTTGCCATTCAGATATGTTATTGGATCATTTTCCTCAATAAATAAATGACCAGTTCTAATTTTTTTGGCTCATTTGTTTGATTTGGTTGTCTTTATCTACTTTTAGAACTTGTGTGAAAATCTGATGTAGTTTTAGGTCAAATTTATACAGAAATATAGAAAGTTCTGAAGGGTTCACAAACTTTCAAGCACCACTGTCGATTTTAATGTTACAGAGCCAGAAAAGAGACCAACTTGCTGGAACAATCTTCTCTTATTAAGCAAAGTATACCATGACTCAGACTTATTTCCTTTTTTGGAGAGTACGCTGATTCTATGTACTGACACTGTGTTTTCTTGGTAAAATCCCTCATGAACTAAAAACCGCCATCAAACATGCATAAATGTACATAATTCCCTTTAAAAAGAAGCTCACTGCTGTGGAATTGAAGCGCTGCTGAGAGCCCACAGTCTTCCAGGCCTGTGTTGGCTGTGACAGGCTGTTGATGGAAGCAGGTGAACCAGACCTGGGGGAGGGGGTCCTGCGCTCTGCGGCGTTTAGTCGAAAACCAATGGGGTCACGGGTGTGTGAAGAGCTCATCTGTTGCTGACAGAACAACTTGCATTTAAGTTACAACAGCATGTAAAAGACCGGTTATTCGTAGGAACAAATCATCTCACACCATTTGGTAAAATGCACAAGGCAAGATATACATACGTGTAAACACACACATACCCCCTTAGTAAATGCAATTTTGCAATAATGCAGATAAACTTAATACTAGTTCCCAGCAATAATCACTCAACACAGCACCAGAAAGTTGTCTGAGAAATCAAGAAATTCAAAAAGTTTGCATGTTGCGCAAGAAGCTTTTTCCTATATCGTACTGCATTGCAATGTAATGCTCTGCAGCCCAGCAAGCTGTAAAGGATGTAAACTGTTAATATCACTAAAGTTTCATGCCCCATATTTGCTTTGATTAGATGCATTTTTTGCAGTGTGTTTTTGACCTCAAAATTAAGGTGTAATCCAGCAAAATGGTACCAAAAAAGCTAGAAAAGGTTTTGGGGAAAAAAAAAAAAATAGAAAAGGAAAGAAGGCTACAAAAGCAGATATGATAGAAGTGAAGCTAGAAGTGATTAAAAGAATATATCACCACAACAGACAAACTGTTCTCTTTAGTCATGAGTATAATATTGTTGTCTTCATAAATTTCATTATCCAAAGAATAACTTTAGAACAAAAATAGTGTGAAAAACAGGGGTGTGTGTGTGTGTGTGTGTGTGTGTGTGTGTATAAATAAATAAAAGTTTAGCTCCTTACCCTGGTATTTTCCTGATGGTCCAGGATAAGCTGAGCCACTCTGCTGATAGCTTCCTCATAGGAGAGATTGTTCAGAGTGCCTCCATTGGTAGTCCGCACCTCTTGAATGAACTTTTCCAGCACGGGCCTGAAATACCAGAAGTAGAATACATCATTAGCACACCCTTTATTTTAGGTACCACATCAAGCTGTAGTGTAAAGGCCTCCCTCCCCTTCATCAGCTACCTGCTGTAATGAGGAAACATTCCACTCAGCCGATGGATGA
This sequence comes from Arapaima gigas, assembly GCA_900497675.1. Lineage (NCBI taxonomy): Eukaryota > Metazoa > Chordata > Actinopteri > Osteoglossiformes > Osteoglossidae > Arapaima > Arapaima gigas. The sequence goes on along the minus strand of UFQX01000495.1, from coordinate 502,805 downwards.
TGTTCTCATAGATTGTGACATGCTGAGGTGGAGGGACTCTGGGGCCTTGCAATGGCTGTGGCCTGGTCACTCCAGCCCCAGGTTCCAGCAGTGGACTGCCTCTGCCTGGGAAGGAGCCTCGCTGTGTGGATGCCACATGGGTTGGAACCCTTGTCCTGCCCTGACGGAACTGTTGTCTGACTGGTGGTAGGTTGGTGCTGTTTGATGCAAAGGGGGGATGCAGTGGATCCAGGTAGTGGAGAACAGGTGGCAGGTTGACAAACTGTCACAAAAGGAACAGAAATAAGGACAAATTTCAATTAAAAACACTACTAACAAGTCACACTAAAAAACACACAAATTTTGCCTTTGATCGTTACTAGCTTAGATACCTAGCATTCCCCAGGTTAGAAAGATGGAATGGTAAACACCACATTGAATATCACTAAAACTATTACCCTTAAAGTGGTTGCATTTATTACACAAGTACTTTTCATTCTGCCAAACAAGCGGACGCCACAGAGAGTGATGGTGGCGCATGCTGGTTGTAGTCCAATGAAAAGGTAGAAATTAAAGTAATAAAATATATATTAAAAAATATTACCCTGACTGCCTGTCTGTCTTGACACCCAGTGAACAACAGTGATTCTCACCTGTGGTAGTGGAGTGGGGAGAGGGTTGGGTATTGGTAGCAGTGGAAGAGAACTCAGTCTAATGCCGCTCTTCAGCTGCTCCATCTGCTCCTTGTACTGGGTCTGTAGTGCAATTGGAAACAAGTCACACTGACAGCTCACTGTTCAAAATACCGCCATTTCAGGCAGAGCACCCAAAGTCCCATTTCAAATCAAAGGCCTAAACATGAACAATTCTTTTCATTCATAATGACATTTATATTCATGCCAAAGCTACACGCTGACCTCAAGCCACCTGATCTTCTCTTTAGCATCTCGCACACCTGCCTGTAGGTCATCGCAAAACTGTTTGAGCTGATGTGAAGGGCAACTGTAGGAGGGAGGAAACCAGAAGTTACTGGTTTTCGCTTAGATCGATGCTGCTGTACATATAACCCCAACTTGAAAAAAGTTGGGACAGTATGGAAAATGCAAATAAAAAACAGAAAGCAGTGATTTCAAAATTCACTTTGACTTGTAATCCATCACAACATAAAGACAAGATATTTAATGTTTAGTCTGGTCAAATTCATTTTTTTGTAAACATACATCCATTCTTGTTGTTGAAGGCCTGCAACACATTCCAAAAAAAGGTGGGATAGCGCAATTTAGGGCCAATAATGAGTTAAAAGAAAATAATAATGTGAGTAGAAACAGATATTCAATAGGTGATTGTAATCATGCTTTGGTATAAAAGCTGCATCCAAGAAAGGCCTAGTCCTTTAGGAGCAAAGATGGCCTGAGGATCGCCAATTTTCCCACAAACGTGTGAGAAAATCATTCAAAAGTTTAAAAACAATGTTCCTCTAAGACAGATCGGAATGGATTTGGGATTTGACCCTCAATAGTGCATAATATTATTAAAAGATTCAAGGAATCTAGAGAAATTTCAGTGTGTAAAGGGCAAGAGTGCAAGCCTAAGCTGACTGACTGTGATCTCCAATCCCTCAGACAGCACAGTACCAAGAACCGTCATTCATCAATAAGTGATATAACCACATGGGCTTAGGAGTACTCTGGCAAACCTTTATAAAGTAACACAATAAGTAGTTACATCCATAAACCCTGGTTACAACTGTACTGTGCAAAAAGGAAGCCGTACGTTAATAGCGTCTAGAAGCACCGTCGAATTCTCTGGGCTCAGAGGGATCTGGGATGGAACATCACACAGGGCAAACGTGTTTTGTGGTCAGACGAATCAACATTTCAGGTTTTTTTTTTTTCTAAAGAAATGCACATCCACGTCCTTCAGACCAAAGATAAAAACGACCATCCAGACTGTTACCAGCTACAAGTCCAGAGGCCAGCATCTGTGATGGTATGGGGTTGTGTCAGTGCCCTGGGCAAGGGTAACTTGTACTTCTGTGAAGGCACCATTAATGCCGACAAGTACATAGATTTTGCAGTAACATACAGTACTGTGCAAAAGTGTTAGGCATGCAACTTCATTGTCTGTTGAGAAGTACAGGTAGATTCTTATCTACCATCAGGGAGGTTTCTGATTGGTCTCAAATTCATTCTGCAGCCTGAGAATGACCTCAAACACCCAATCTCAGTCATACACAACTATCTTCAGCAAAAAGAAGGAATCCTGCAACAGATGGTATGGTCCCCACAGAGCCTTGATCTCAACATGATCAAGTCAGTCTGGGAGGACATGCAGAGACAGTCAGTCAAACTCTGCAGAAGAACTGTGGCCAGTTCCTCAAAATGTTTGGAAGAACCTACCAACCTCTACCTTAAACTGCATACAAGTTTGCATAAGAGAATTGATGCTGTTTTGAAGGCAAAGGGTGGTCCCACCAAATATTGATTTGATTGAGGTTTTTTTTTTTGGTTTACTGCACTTTTTAGAAGGTTTATTGATTAATAAGTATTCATGGCATTATTTTTGGAACCATCCTTGCTTTATAGCATTTTTCCCCACAGATGCCTAAGACTTTTGCACAGTACTGTATGCTGCCTGCAAGACAACATCTCTTCCATGGATGCCCATACATATTTCAGCAAGACAATGCAAAACCATATTCTGCACGCATTACAAAGGCATGGCTGCATAGGAAGAGGGTGCGTGTACTTGAGTGGCTTGCCTGCAGTCCTGACCTGTCCCCAATTAAGGACTTGTAGAACATTTTGAAATGCAGAAGGCGACAATGAACACCCCATACTGTTGCACACCTTAAGACTTGTTTGCAAGAAGAATGGGACAAAATTACACCCGAAACACTCAAACTGGTGTCTTCCGTATTTAAAAGTTTAAGTGTTATGAGAAGGAAAGGCAATGTTACAAAGTGGTAAATTCTTTACTGTCCCACCTTTTTTTGGAATGTGTTGCAGGCCTTCAACAGCAAGAATGGATGTATATTTACAAAAAAAAAACAAAAAAAAATTGACCAGACTAAACATTAAATATCTTGTCTTTATACTGTCTGCAATGGATTAGAAGTGAATTTTGAAATCACTGCTTTGTTTTTATTTGCATTTTCCATACTGTCCCAACTTTTTCCGAGTTGGGGTTGTACTTTGCAATCAGTGTATAGAAAAGTATTAATATTATGGACACACTATAGAACTGTCATACCTGGTTAGGATTTCTGTCATCTGATTAAGGACCATCTCCTTTTCTGACACATACTTGTGAAAGCCCAGGAGTCCAAATTGTCGACGGTTTGCCAACACATACATCTTTAAAATAAGATGCATAACATGTGAACTAGGCAGAGAGCAAATGGGTTTCCTAATTGTAACATGGTACAAGGAGAGCAAGTGTGTGAACTCAGGAGGGGTCGATACCTCTGCAGCCTGTGATCTCAAGGCAGCTCTGGCACACAAGTCCTGGTATCGCTTTATCTCATCCTCCAGGCTCATCTTCTCAGCTGCAGACTGGTTGCTGTGGGGTTCACACCATATTGTCTATCAGTTTGGAGGTCCTAATCCCAGGCCTTAAAGGCTGAGACTGCAAGGCCGCAAAACTTATCACAAGCGTTACAGCCACAGAACATTTGCTTTGTACTATGAACTATGTATTTTATGAGTGTTTATGACATACATTATAGGAAAGGACGGAAAAGAGGAACACAGAACAGTTGCACAACAAGTCAAACCACCTCAAGGTGTTGTAACAGGTACAATATGACTATACTTCTACTACATAAAACAGGGAAACTTGCCTTGTCTCTAAAAAGTGAGTGAGTTGTTCCTCATACTTTTTCTTCTTCTCTGTTATGTTCTTAGAAAGGCTGTAGAGAAGGGGGGCAGAAATGTTTCAATTTAGACTCCACAGGCTTACTAATATATAAATAAAAATAATACTCTCACAAGCAAGTGGGTACCCACATTTAAGGTACCTATTTGACCCCTCCTTTTACAATACTTACATCTCACATGAATCTGTCAGCTCTTTAATTTCTGCTTTTAAGGCCTTCATTGTTTCTTGATTATCCTTCTTCTCTTGCTGATCTTTCCGCACCTCTTCCTCTAGGTCTCGCTGGACCATCTCCAATTCTTTATTGGCAATCTGCAACAAAAACCATAAGACATCAGTGGGAAGCTTCCTAATCTGGCCATTGTATCAGAAGCTTCTTCAAATGCTCCAGAATCACAGGCTTGATATACCTCTATGTATTGATTAATCTTTTTCACTTCCTCTTCAAGGACAAAAATTTGCTCTTTCCTTCTCTCCTGTTCCACCATATAATCTTTTTCCATTTTTTCTATTTTTTTCTCCATCTGAGTGTTATCTTTTTCTTTCTTTAGCAGATCCCCCTGTAAAGTTGTATTACATTTTTAAATAAAACGTGTACAATTTACCAAATAAGCAACATCACTGTAGCTTGTGAAGCACACGTTTAAATACTCACTTTATCTGTTTCAAATGGTTCATAAGGTTCCGTGTTAACTGCAACCTCATCTCTAATTTCACAAATAGTCTAAAGGAATCAAAAATATTTAAAGTCAATTTTGTGACGATTTCTTCATTAAATGTGTTTCTCTTTTCAAATACAAAAACTCTTACCTGTACTGACACATTTTTTTTCAAAAGTTCTTGTGTATTTTCAATGACATCTGGGAAAGATCCACAGTCTAAGTTTTCACTATACGGCTCAGTAAAGTAAGCTCCACCAGCAGGGTAAAATCCATATTGATTTGAAAAATGACCATTAGATGCATTAATGAAAGTCTGTGAATAGTCTGTTATACTGTTACCAAAACCAACTTCTTCAACATGCATACAAGTATTGCTCTCAGTCTGAACACCATTCAGAAATAAAGGTTGAAACTCCTTAGCAGAAGGGTTTGGAAAGGGTCCTTTTGTTACAAAATCCTCCATGTGTAGTGATGAGGTGGTGATAGCCGAGTGATCGGTCTCCACAGTCCTGTGCTGAAGTGATACTGCATGTTTCATGAGTCCAATATGACTGTCCATTGTGACAAAACGGAGGGACCCAACAAGAAATTCTTTCAGTCCACCAGCATCCCGGATTCTCGCTTGCGCTTCCACAGGGAAATTCTCCAACTCACCCACAAGCAAGGGGTCATGCGCCTCCAGTGGTCCATGCTCCTCAAATATCTGAGCAAAGTAGCTATGAACCAACAGAGACCATGTCAAATGTTAATTAATATAACAAATGGGTGGAAGGTATAGAAAGTAAATTTTATAAATGACCAAAGGGGGGGGGGGGACTTACTCGTATAAACTGTCTGTGGTAGGATCCGTTTTGATATTGTTGTCTAAAATTCTCTTGTAACGGTTAACATACTGGCCTTCAAAATGTGTCACTTGATCTCGCAGATGGTCAGGTATGATGAATGGCTCATTAGTTCCAAGGAGAAATCTGTCCAGAGATACCAGCAACAGTCAGAGGAAACATACAGGAAAATCAAAACACTGAGTTTATGGCACCTATGTCCTTTAAATACTCACAGAGAATTTTCTTCAGTGAAAAAATCATCGTCGTCTTCTCGTGAACTCCCACCTCTTGGCCCAGATAAGACAATAACAGAATGCTACAGAAAGAAAAAATAAACATTGAAACAACAAAAAAAACAACACCCCAGTTTTCAAAGAAAAACTCCCATCTTACTTACCTTAAGATCTTTATGTTTCTTCTTTCTACCTCTATTTCTACTCTTAACAGGAGAATTCTGGAAAAAATACAACACTTATGACTGCTCAGTGACCAAGTAAGCATGAGGGTGCAAGCATCACTCACTTCCAGTATCAATGCATTATACAATGCCACCTTTATAGTTAAGTGACTTATGAAACAATATGAATTACTTACATTTTCTTTTTCATTCTCAGTCTTTTTAATGACTACGCAAACACCATCTGAAATTAAAAAAAAAAAAAAATTAAACTACATTCAAGTTACAGCAATATGTTTCAGAAGTATGTCCAATGAATCCATGCAAATGAATTGGAGTTTGTATATTTACCCATTATTTCGAAATACTCATTAAGTGCGTGATGACAGGACTGAAACTGGTCTCTATTCTCTTCAAGAAGCCAAATGAACACGCGCATCTCCTGGGCTGAGGCTTGTTTTATGTATTCAATTATAGTGAGGCCAGCACCAGTGAAAAACTCTGGCATGATACCAAACTTCTCAACTAAGATGTCTTGCTCAAAGGACAGTAGGGAGGCCAGGTCCAGTTGCTCAAGGTGATCAGCATGCTGCTCGATGAACTTCTCTGCAGCACTCAAACCTGTTGAATATAAACATGATGTATGTGATGCTTTTCACTCATTTCTTTGAGAAGCTTAAATACTCTACAGCTGCTATAAAGCTGTCAAAAGAAAGTGAAACCATTATCCCTTTGGGTGAACCCTAACAGAGATAGTCATTTCTTAAATATCTATCCATGTATTTTAAAGTTTTACAATTAATGTGATAGGCTTTGAAACAAAATATGAAGGGAAATAATGAGAATGCACTATAATAACAGAAAGGTCTAATATTGCAGATTCCAGAATAGCTAGCCAGTTTTCTGCTTCATGTAACACCACAGGAAACAGCAATTAAGTCAAACCTGCAGCATTTAGATGACTAGCCCAGTTCCAAAGTTTTCGGTCAATGTTAACACTGTTGTTCAGTAATTCAACAAGCACTCTTGCCAAGACCCGGTTCTTGCTCTGCAGTACCAAATCAGCCACATCTTCAAGTGTCTCAAGGCTTTTCAAACAAGGTAGACAGTCTGTGTTCCCCTTCTTCTGAATAATGTCAATCCACGGCTGAAGTTTTTCCAGAAAAACTGATATGTCCACAGTCCCTTTTTTAAAAAGTTCCTTGCGCTCATTTATTTGCTGCAGAACACGGTCACCAAAAATCAGCCAACGTTGAGTGGAAACTGGAATATTAAAAATTTTTTTTTTAAAAAAACAGTAACAATTAAGACTTCATAAATCACAAGTCATGTTGACATACAGTCTGAAACACAGTACACATTAACATTCTACCCACAGTTACCATTGTTTTGAAGTTCATCTGCAGAATTTTGTTTTGAATTGTTTTCCACTCGTGTTTGTTCAGCGTTCTCGTGTTCATTTGTCTCCTTAGGTTGCTTCCGCCTTATCTTTTGCTCTTCCTTTGCTTTCAGCTTCTTAAGACTGAGACATACATAAAAACTTCTTTATAGTACACATAAGAAACCTTTCATTTAACTATAAAAGTACATAACAATAAAAACCTAGTAAGAAGCACACAAATTAACAATATCTACATGTCTGGTTGACTGGCAAAGCCTAATACATTTGAGTAACTATTGCTGTTTACAAGGACTACTGCCCTTAACAATAAACCAGTGTTACTTAAATAGGGGAAACAGTGCATCTCACCTTGTACATTTCTGTTTGAATTTCAGTTTTGCAGGAACTGTGGTTTTTGAAACTGAAGATTCAAACTGGAAAAAGTACAAATTACAAAAAAGACCAAAGCTGACTCATGAATACATAATATTCAGTATTTGAAAAAAGCTTACCTCACATTTGACTAGACCAGTTGAACCATATATTACAATATGGCAGATTTTACCACTACAATCTGGAGTAAAACATGCCTCATGGAGAAAGTCCTGGGAAGAGAGAGAGAGAGAGAGAAAAAAAAAAAAGTGTATCTCAATCACAGTACAAGTTTTACAACTTCGCGGAGTTACAAAAGAAAACTGCTACATGGAGAATTAAAATCTAAGATGTGCTTCATAAAATAAATCCTTTGCTATCAATTCATCAGATTAATTAGAAAAACCTAAAACTTACGTTCAGTTTTATAACCTCAGTCAACTTTACTATGTGTTAACTGCATACCACGGGACTTTAGTTCAACAATAAATTTATTTAACAAGAAACTAATTGAAGAATTGCTATTGTGTTGTCAGCTGTATGACTGTCCACTGAGGCTTTTAGGTATACAAAGCAAGAGAGCTTAGGGGAAAGCACACACTCCAGAGCCCTCTGCATTCTTTGCTTTTGCTCTCAGGCATACAGTTACATTATCTCCTTCTTTTGGCCCAGACCCCAATATTCTTACACACGGCTTGACAATTTCTATGTGGCCATTCACAGGAACATTTTACTTATCCCATCAAATTCTGTACTTATCCAGTTTTGTAATATAAAAAGACACAAGATATCCTTTAATGGCCAGGGATGCAACACCAACACTGTTCACAAATTAGCTATTGTCCATGCACTATGATACAGTCTGTAAAAAAAACTTTTATTCTTTGTCAGCCAAGTCAGGTGCACTTCTGCATGTGGTACCCATCATGTCACTTTCAGTCTTCCAGGCCAGAATAAGATTCCAGAAATTTATGAGCATTTAAGTTTTATCATAATTTTGTCATTCTTCTTATGTGTTCTGTGAGATTGTTCTGCTCCAAAAAATGTCAACTTCAGATTGTTTCTTCCTTCTATCAGCTGTAATTGAGCCATTTTCATTACACACTAGTACTAAGGGTTTTTGCTTAAATGGAACCGAAAATTGCAAAATACAGGAGCTATTTTGTTTAGTTATCCTTGAAATTATAATCCAGCATACAAAATTAATGACATTAGTTTCTTTCATGATGGTAATTGTTTTGTACCAAACTTCAAGTTAATTTTCTGTTCACCTGTCCATCAGATAAGTGTGAAAAGGATTCTTGCTTTCCAGCTATGAATATTAAAGCAAATTACCCATCCCAGACTGTTGAACAATGATTAAAATCAAATACTGCTAAAACCCTAAATGTTTCTCAACCTTTCATCCTTTATATTCTGAGAATTTCATTGAGCCCAAAAAAAAAAAAATACGGAATACACAGTACCTTCTCAGTCCTATCATTATACAGAACAGTTTTCATTTTCTTCCAGCAACTAATGTGAAACTCCACATTGCAGCTCTGGCAGCAAATCAGCCTGATGAAACCCTAGAGGCAAACAACACAACATTAACAGTGAATGTTCGCCCTGAACAAAAAACATTTCACATGTCATGTCTCTTATCTTCTAGAATTCTTAACGTAACATTAAAATAACAATATTAATTCCTCCAACCACAGATGTGTTTTTAACTTTGTTGCTTTACCAGGTTTGAATCCTATTCCTGCTGTAGTATACATGAGCATACATGAGGGTACTTAGCATAACTTGCTTTGGTAAAATGTAGTTGTATAAATGGATAAATTATTGTTAAGAAAATTGTGGTAAAAAGCATAAGCTAAATTAATGTAAATGTAACTGCAAGTTACTGTGACAAAACTGGTAATATTCATACCTTAAAATCAGGGTCATTGAAATAGATTTCAATTTTTGAATGGCCAATACATGACTGATGACGGCAAACTGCATCTGGCTTTGGTGGAAACTTGCACATCTCTATATACTGTTCCAAGAGATTCTAGACATGAAATATAAATAAAACAATGTTAACAATGCAGCACAAGAATCACAATATGAATGCATTTTAAAGTGATGCTCACTAAAACAACACATAAGTATTAATATTTGGTTACCTTTAAGTGATCAGTCTGAGTTTCTTGAACAATAACTTTTGTAGTAGGCCAGGTCAGTTTTCCTGGTACAATCTGTCGTTTAACCATTAACAGAGCATCTTTAAAATTTTCTAATGCTTCTGAAAACCTAGCGAGAAAAAAAATGTATCAGACAGGATTGCATAAGCAAATATGATGCATATTCATTAAACACCTTTGTTAATTAACATTAATATATAAATATTTTCCAATTCTTATGTTTATCATATTGTGACATTTCATACCGGTTTTCTTTGAACAGCACCTTGCCAATTCCAAAGTATATCAAACACTGAAACTGTCTTCCACCAATATCTTTCAGTTTGTGAAACTGTGTTAGTGCTTCAGCAAGTTCCTGGAATGAAGCAAATTGGCAATCAGGATTTACTTTAAAATTGTATTTATTTGATTCATTTGAAGGCAGTATGAGGCATTTCTTTAAAAATATTACCTCAGGTTGTCCAGTTTCATGAAGGGAAACAGCATAGCCATAAATCAAAAGTATTCTGTCCAGTTCAGAGATGTCGAATTCCTAAACAAGACAAAAAGCATCACCAAAGTGGCGCATTTTTCGTTATAAATGGCGTTATAGATGGTCAACAAACTCTCACAATCACATGCATTTATACAGGCAACATTAGGAAGTACATGGTGATATCAGTAAGGTAAAAGAAGTTAATGTGTTAGAAAAAAACAGCACATTTTACACAGACTACTTGGATCACACTGCTTATACTAAGTGTTCCCAGGTAAAAAAAAAAAAAAACAAGTTTCCTATTAAAACCAAGCGCATCGGCTACTTCCCACAACACACTTTAAAATTATGCATGTGTCTTGCATTAGTAAGGAGGAAATGACGTTTTGTACAAATAAAACGCGTCTCGCACCACTAACATGCAGCCTGCGAACCCCACAACCAGCACAGAAATTACCGCTTTCAGTCACCGCCACTGCCAATTCGCGTTAAAAGCCGCGAGAACGACACAACATCACTTCCGGTCGGCTCGCTGAAAGCGCCTTTTTAACGACAAAAAACAAGGAGGAGGGACTTACACGTCTCTCTGTAAAGACAACTGTTATACATTGTAGTTATAATCTTAACACGTTTCGAAAGCGACCACAAGGAAAAAGAAATGAAAACCAAGGGAGATCGCGATCTCTCCCCACACCTGCAAAACAGTAAAATACGGCAAGATCGCAACGCGCGCGGCATTTCAGGAATTGGCGGGCGCGCGGAAACAACAACCGCCCCTTATATTATGCGATATAGCAGCATAAGCTTAAACAAAAAAAAAATCCATGTAATAAAGTATATTTTGGGTACAGAAGATAAACTATGAAAACTTGAAACCAACTCGGAAACTTTTTTGAAACACGAAATTTTGGGGAAAAAAAAGTGGGGGTTAGCTTAAAAGTACCTGTATCAGACGTACCCACTACAGGTCCTGTGGGCTGAACTATGTTCTCCCTTCTCATTTCTGTTTTAAATTGCTCCACTGATGCAAGTGACAATGATGGAATTGTTCAAGAACAGCCCACCCCCCCAGTCACCAAAGTGCACCAGTGCCTTTAAAAACCTAAATATCTTCTCAGTATGAAGAAAAACTTCTACAAATGCCTGGGACCAAGACTAAAGAAATCTTGTTCTGAACAAAGTCCCCCCCCTCCCACTGCTGTTGGGTTTCTGAAGGACCACAACACAGTCAAATCAAAACTAGTGAAAAATAGAGAAAAGTGCACCTTTAGCAGGGCACAGTTCAGTAGGTCCAGGGCCTTTTCAAAAGACTGCTTGGCATTGCGACAGCGCTGGTCAGTTAGGGCGGAGTGGGCATCTTCCACTGCGGTCCTCAGCTGGCTCCTCAGTTCCTCGGGGGTTACACTTACCATCTAAAAATACACAAAATTACATTTTAAATAGTTTTTAGTGATAACTATGCCAGGGACTGCAATTTTTCTATCAGTTTGAGATGATATGCACTAAATTTCATACATGTCATTTAGAAATATTTGTTAGTGCAGTTATAACTTGGGTATCACCTCAGTATTCAAATCATAATGCATTAAATAAAGCTGTACCTTGTCCAGTGATACTGGCTGCCTGCTTCTTATTTTGTTCTTCTCTTGAATGCAAGGCTCTGTTTTTTGAAGCCTTTTTCCAGCCATTTCACTAAAGAAGAAAAGTCACAAATCAAAAATACAAATTGGAATGAAAAGTCACAAACTCAAAATTTATGCACAAGTAAAAACCATTGTAATCCATATCATAAGATCAGAAACATTACTAAAATGTATCAACTATCAAAATGAAAAATAAGCCATATTCTAAAGTGATTCTATAATTCTTTTCTTAGAAGATAAAAACCTTTTACCTTAAGTTCAGAGTTCAACAAAAACCACCCTCCTTCCAGACGTTCGTGATCACTGCGTTTACTAATGTGTATCCACTGTAAACTAAATTAACTGGTTGTACTAATTTAAAAAGGTACAGACACTACACACAAACAAAACAAAAATACATCATACACAGGAAGTACATTAACTGCGTAAGGAAAAAAAACAGAAAAAAGAAAAAACCTTTTTTAAAGAAAAAACCTATAACTTTACAGAAAGTCAAATTTATGGAAAACAAGAAAGGCTCAACAACAGACTTTTAAAAAAGACTACAAAAATGCTATGAACGTTAGAGAGAGGGAGAAGCCAATGTTAACCACCTGTAAGACTTTGAAACAAAATGGCAGTGATATGCTAATATCCCCAGCACTACCAGACATTTCTGCTGAACACACGTCATTTGCTTATTATTCAGCGTCACATGTCTGCCATCTAGAGGCAGGAAGTTCACAACGGCTTCCTAAAGTTTAAAAAAAAAATAAAAATAAAAAACCCTAGTTGGATCTGAGAGGTCGCGTTACATTAAAATTATTTTGACACAAACCCCAAATAAGTCATTTTCCAGTTACTGTAAACACAAATGTATATTTACTTTAGCAGTAATTTGTAATAATTACACATTTCACTTTAAGGGAAATTCTTTGGTTGTACAGGAACTACTCAGAACGAAACTTCTGGAAAGTCCAAATGAGACCTTGTTCGTGAAACTGTGATCCAAATCAAATATTAACTTTCTTGCTGGCACCCTAACAGGTAATACAAATAGACTTACAACATCTTACATTTAACATTGGAGCAAAGCTTTGAAATAGAGTTGTAACAGTAAGGATTTCAACATATTTTTCTGTTTGTTAGATTTCACAATAGACCAGTTTAACCACATGCCATTCCACTGAGTCAGTTCCGTGGCCACATCAGGAGCAGACCATCTCATGCTGAACAGAAGCTGAACACTGCAATCCAAATTAAATTAAATGATTACCTTTTTTCCTCTGTGGATGCACAGCTGCTATCTGTCTCTGTTCCCCCTTCAGTTTTATCTGTGTGACATATGACAGGTTTCAAGAATAGCGAGAGATATCTGGCTTATTAGTGCATAACCAGACACTGGAAATGCTTCTGAACTAAACTTTCATTTTTACAGTTTGGTTTGTCATCATGGCCACACCCCTTTCTTCTGAAGTGCAAAGAAATGGTGGCTTTACACAAGAAGCCTAGGAAACCTCCCCATGTTGTTGGCACGCTACATTCATTCAAAATAAAAAAAGCCGCATTTATTTCCTCTGCTCTGCCATTGTGCCACGTGTCCTACTGAAAGCAGATTAACTATTTATATAAACTCGACTGTTGAAATATTAAACCGATTAGAATACAAGTTAATGATAAAATGTACATAAATATCAAGAGAAAAACCAAAACAGGCAATTGTGTGAGTGTAACAAACACAATGAGAGCAGAAGAACTTACCAGAAAGTTCACCACAGCCATTGTTTTCAGATTCCTACAAACAGGAAACTATTAGTTGACAAGTACACGTTAAAAATACAAGAATTAGCAGAACAGTGGATGATAAACATGTTTTTACAGACCAAGCTCCACTTGGTCTAGACTTTTCTGCTTTGACATCTTTTAAAATAAAGAGGCGAGGCACACATATACAGAAAGAAATTTAAAATGTCACGTTACCTTTTCTTCTGCACTGTTGGAAATACCTAAATCCGTTTTACGAGGATTTTCTTTATCTGGATTGAGACTCATATCTGGCCTGCTATTACAAAAAGAGGAGTCAAAAAGGACAGAAGTAACAAATTTCTATTACTTGTATTAGTAATTGAAAGAAACAGCGTAGGTCAAGTTACAATACCTCTTGCTAGAATCTGCATTTGCTTTCTTTTTTTTCCTTTTAACAGCATCTGAGGAAAAAAATTAGTTCCCAGGAACAAAAACATATTATGCAAACTTTATTTACTCCAATACAGGGAGATGGCAAACACAGTTTGTACCCCTGCAAAGGCAGTACATATTATGCATACATAAATATGCTTATTATTTTAAACAGTTTTTAAAAACAAATACCTTTGCATTTAAGTAAATAAAGCCTAAATCTCACAATAAAATGGAAATAATCTAGTATCAAAATTACATAATGCCTTTACTGTCTTAGAGTGCAGACAAATCATCTGAGCTTATCAAAAACAACCATAAGTGAAATAACAGTACCCTTTAAAAGATTATAAAGGCACAGAAAAGATAAAAACATTAAAGGCAAGTTAGAAACAACTAGCTGATTAGTGAAAAGCAGAATGATATTGCATGTACTAAAACTGCATAAATTAAACCAGCTAAACAAAATAAAAAAAAATAAGCAAGCTGCAGAAACTAACTGGTACTGACAAATTGAGAAAGTCTCATTTGAGAGAAAATTAAATGAAGTCAATTGTGATGCTGCATTTGGCCCTCAGCCTTCCACTTGAGGACTGAAACTAAAAAAAAAAAAAAAAGTTTTTGTCCAAAAGTGACACGAATGGTTCAGAAAATATTCTCGCTCCTGCAAATTTCATGGCACCAGATTAAATAACCTGAATAATTGAATCTTTTTTGTAACAAATAACAGAAAATATGCTGGTGTTTTTTGTCAGTATTCTAAGTGGCCTATTTTTCAACTAAACTTTCCCATAAAAAATAATGGCATTTGTAACCTGTCAAGAGGACTTTGCTTAACACAATGATTTCATGGAACAAGTAACCCTGTTAAGTGAGGGATTGCTGCACTATAAAACACCCGCAGTTATCTATGTGAAAGTCCAAGTCACTGATGGTTATGGAATTTGGAACATTTTTTTGTCTACCTCCGTTAATTTCCATCTCCAACTTGAAGCGCAGGTTCTGCTGCTGCAGCTCTCGGACACCATCTGGATCCCTGTAGCACATCTCTTGGCCTCTTTCGTTGGCCACCATAGCTCTCCAGTGCTCACCAAGGAAGAAAAGTGCATCACACAAACGATAGTGGCCCTGTTGACCACAATACATGAGTGCAACTACAAACATTAAGGAAGGTACACTCTCCTGACTAAAATGGGTTGTAAAGAATATTTCTGCAGGACTTTTCATAGAATACAGCACTAGACATTCAGCAAGACATTAAACTGCATTTGAGGGACTAACAAGTGTCTTAAAACTGTTCACATTTGTGAACATGGTTATTTTAATAAGGTAACCACAGCAACCTGTAAGTTAAGTTAATGACTAGCACAGAATTTTTTTAGTGCTTGAATTTATCAGCTAACTATTTTTATACCAAATTGAAAGTTATGAAATAGTTTACCTTTGCCCAGCCTGGCTTAATTAAAGTGGCACGTTTTCCATCACCGACAGCTTTTCTGATTGATAGACAAATATATATTTATATATTTACAGTATATATAAGTATATTATACTTATATATTTTTTCTTAGAAAAAAAAGAGACTAAACATGTATGAACCATGTTATGCAATTACAAAAATTACTTACAAATATCTTTTGCTGCGTATATAAGAAAGTGCTCTATTTGCATAGAGAATGTGGTTTTGTGGGCTGAAAGAGAAAATACAAATAAACTGACTAGATACAAACCATTGGATGTGATTAGTAATCATGACCTAAGCAGCTGTTTATCCGTCAATGACTTAACAAGGGAGCAATGTTAAAGCAGCAAGCTGGGACAGATACAATACTTACTTAAATTTGATGGCTTTAGTGTAGAACCTCACAGCTGCACCGTAATCTCCTTTCTGAAAATTCTCATTTCCTTTATTTTTCATCTCTTCACTTTTCTAAAACACAAACATATGTTATATTCATTTTCTACAATCATTTATAATTAATCAGCACATCTAAAAAGAAAAAAAATCTTCACTTGATTTAATATAGCCAAAATAGATGGAAAAAAAACACCAGATAGAATAGACAGAATATGACGTACTTCCACAGACTGCTGTGAGACAGTGTTCCACTCCTTAAGGAGTACTTCTGGTTCACAAACACTGACCTCCACATACTGGGCATCTAGGAGAGGACATGGAAAGGAGAGGTTGGAGGACTGTTAGGCTGATGAAATACAGGAGAAACACAGGGCAACACAGCTCATTGCTGCTTACATTGAGTGAAGATGTATGCGAGGACAAGATCCAGTGTGGTTGTCAGCTCCCGGAGCAGAAACAGTATGAGATTGTCCCCAGAATTCATCAGCCATTCTACAGCCTCATCCACACACTTGTGGCCCTGAGCAAACAGGATGAATGACACAGATCATGTAACCTCACCCCACAGCAAAAAGCACAATAATCTACTGCAGAAATACCACTTGGTTTCACTGTGAAGGTTACCAGACAAACCTTGGCAATTCTAAACCACCCTGTTAATCTGCATTTAAATGTTTGATAACCACAAAGAGCTGTTCAATTGCTGAATGGAAACCTTAAATAGCAAATACCCCACATGCTGTAAATTTAGCTCCTTCCCCTGAATTACTTTACTGCAGGTTAAAAAAAGAATAACAGAATTCCAGGAAGAAGGCAATAGGTGACATTTGTGGAAGGTGCAAATATGAGTGGAAGGCAGTACAGTGTCAGACAAAGATATGTCAAAAAAAACTGAAAAGAGAGAATAGAACTACATCATTCTCTTCTATAACTGTTTAAAAAGTAAACCAAGCATACTCACCATGTTAAACCTATTGCCTATTTCAATCATTTGCTTTGTCAAATCTTCAGACAGCTGCAGGGAAACACACCAAAAATATGTGAATTACAGAAATCAGTCAAATATAGTAGTAAATGTAGTTGATGTTTTTACACCATACAGCATTTTTAGATAGTTAACTTGTATCAGTCAGGATACAATGATTATGTTGTATGGTGTATGGAATTGCAGAGGGTGTAGCAACTATACAAAATGCAACTTACACATCCCCTTTCCACAACTTTCAGAAGGGTTTCCAGCATTTCTATTCTGTGCACGGTATGCAGACTCAGTTCATCGTTAGCACTGGGAAATCAGAAAGCCTTAAAGTCAAGCACAACATTATAAACCTGTCAAAAAAAATTAGAAAAACTGTGCAAATTCCTGTGGGGTAAGTAAAGTTCACACTCATTCATTCATTCAAAAATTTGTATGTTGCCTCTCATTCTTACTCAATTTCACCAAAGCCCAGCTGTTTAGCCCAGAGTTTCGTGCAGTTTTTCTGCTGATAAAAAACAACTGGAAACCAAAACACATGGAGGTGAATCTTCTGCAGGGTTTCCTCCTTCTGCCATGTTGTGAACTCCCTCCACTGCTTCAAAATCTCACCTTCAAAACACACATTTACATGGACCTCAACAGGTTTAAGAGTCAGTATCTGAACAGCAAGTGTTAGGATTGCTTGTTTACAAGAACACAAGACAACTGTCCAAATTTCAAAACATTATTAAATTTAAACATATTTATTTAAATAAAAACATATCTAAAAAAGATTTCACTTACAAATTTTTTCTGAGGTTACCTGGAGGAAAATAAATATAATAAAACAGTTTTAATCCATATATATCACATCTAAATTGTTCACAGATATTGTGTTTTTGCAGTGTTTTGTATCCACAAGATACACTGCCACTTACTTTCTTTTGTCTGCTTGGACTTTCTTCACAACAATCCTCTGCGTTCATCATGTTGAACACTCTGCAGAAGGGTGAAAGCAGATGTGTCAGTGGCATCTCAGTGAATGTGGGGGACAGGGGAGTCATTCAGTGCCTGAAACAGACCCTCAGGCTCTAACACAGTGCCAACATTTACCAAAACATGTGGCAAAAAAATGGTAGCATGGATGAATTTTGCCCCTTTTATATTTTCTCAATATGTATCACTTCACAGAGCACCACTAGTCTGTAGCACGTGCATGGCATATGGAACAGCAGCGGATGCAATGACTACAATGGCCGCCATGCACTTGAAGGACCCAGGTTCCCCCCTGCTGTTTTATCCTTTGAATCAATACAGCAAAAATTTCCTAACCCTAATATCTATGACTGGTGTATATGGGGCACGTAGAACAGTCCGACGATTCACATGTAACACGAACAGCACATGCACTGAACATAAATGACATCACTGGCATGTAAATCGCGTTTACCGACATTGTTGTGTGGCAAAAATTACGCTATATACCATAAATAGTGTACTTTCACTGCATGGATCCTAGACACTCTGTTTCCTTGTTCTATGCAAACATGACACTGCATTTACTACAAGATATGAAGGAAGAATCTACCGAAAAACGACGAAGGGATAAATCTAAAAATATTAAACTGACTACAATGTGGAAAAACTAGAATTTCAGGCATACTCTCGCGAAGATATTATGCAATACTCTATTGTTCTTTATTTATTTATATACTTTGTCTCAACAAATCTGTTTAGGTTGGTTCGACAGCTGTCCTTGTGTGCCCAGAAACTAACATCTCCACTACATCTGACATGATTGCATGCTTAAACCTGTTTCTTTATTTTACTTAGGCTGGACTATCGTTAAAGGGATCAGTTTTTACGGCCATCATACAATAACAGTTAATAGAAAATCTGCCGGTCCGCCCATATTCCGCCTCGAGAAAACCACCATACCGATCTAAACAACCGAAACTCCCCCGGTTCGAGCTCCGAGCCGCACAACATGGTGCGCAGGAGCAGCCCGCTCGGTTCACATACCAACAGTTTCACTTTCGTCCAGAAAGAGTCTCACTCATATTCGCCTTTTCTTCGCCGTATTCGGCAACACCGCAGTTACCTTCCCAGATCGGAAGCGGAACAAGTCACGTGGTCGGGCCACAACGACTTCCCATGGACCGTAAGACGGCGAACTTCCCCTCTATTGCCTCGGTGGTGTGACGTGGCAGAATCAGCTGCGCGTATTCTTTGTATTAAGCTTTGGATTATGTCGTTTCACGAATCTGTATGAACAAAACATATGCTGGGAAATCAGTGTGTACTGGTGAACAATCGTAAACCATGTGAAGTCAAATTCCAGTTGACGTTGGTTGTTTGGTCCGTTTTCCCAACAGGATTCTTCAAAAATCCTTGGGTGCCCATGTGGTCTGGTTTTTATTCATAGTACACAAATATAGCTGCACGCTGTAATTTTATAAACAGCTTTTGATTTCAGAATTATTCCGACTGTCAGTGAAAGTCAGTCATGCACTGCTGTAGGCTTGACTAAACACTGCTGGAGACGCAATAAAAGTTTTCACAAGTGCAGATTCTTCAAGCAAACTTTCTCCCACTCATTTGAAAAATGCTTTTAAGCTGAGTCTGCAGGAACACAGGTCTGCAGCTGTAATGTTTTTTTAATATTTCAGTCAAACCAATGTTTAAGAACAGTTGTTCCAAATATAATAATGTGGAGAAAAATGTGCTTGTAGATCAGCTTCCCCTACAGTAAATCCTGCTTGTGAAAAGCTGACCGTGAAGCAGGTAACTTATCTATATTGTAATTGCACATCCATAGAAATGGCAGTCTACCCAGTAGATCCATGCTACTCAATTTAGTAAAGTGACAAAACGTTTGTGCATCAAGGAGGAAGATGTAAACAGGCTGCCCTGTCTAATACCTCTTTGCAGACAGAACCTTTGGCTGGTACCCTGAGCCAATTTCACGGAGTTGTTTCATTTGCATAGAGGGTTTGTGGGCTGTTATTTATTGACAGTGTTTTTTGTCCTTGAACTTTATTAACATTGTCAATAGTTATATCACAGCACATAAAAACCCATTATACATCATACATGTGATAGGTCACCAGAAGTACAGTTAGTAGCTTTATGGTTTTTTGAGGATTATATTCTTGTATTGATTTACGTCCTGTACAAACGGAGGGAAAATTGTTTATTACTAAATTTACATTTGCATATAAAGTATTTGGCCTGCAAAAACAAAAGGTAGATTATACAACAACCATCATCTTTAGCACTCTCTTTGCCAAAAAAAACAACACATGCTTAGAGCTGAAAGAAAAAAAATCAAAACAGTTGTTCATTGTGCAAAGAAAATCTGACAAAAACTTTTCAGTGTCCATGCAAAACCAAAATAATTGAAGAGCTGTTTCTGGGAACCTTCACAGAATGAGCACTTGGTATCAATGTATTTTTTAAGTCTTTGAATAAAGCTTTTAGTTGGGTAGAATCTATGAATTAGATTAGATAGGAAAATCTCTTATTTTATTAGTGAGAAGATATTTCACAGGTAAAGTTTAGAACTTTTTCCAAGGTATACTGTCAATAAAACCACTCCTGTACGAGACTATATATTGAATTGTTTACCGACAAGTGTTTGTCGCCGCTCATTTTTCGTCAAGTGCGTCAGCATACGTGATGACGTATGGCGCATTTTTAACGTCGTCAAAATGGAGGACGCGAATGCTGAACGACAGTTACTTCTTTCTTTTCTGCTGTACTCACTACTGTATTTCCGTTTGATATAAATAAAGCTCTTTCGGTCACATGACAGCATCTCTTGGTGACTGTGCTTGTGTGTGTATTAAGCGGTATCCCGTGTAGTCACTGTGAAATGGCTTTCTGGGAGCTCTTGTAAAGGATACCGTGTAGGGAAAAGAAAGTACGCACAGGTAAGTGCGAGGCATGCGGGATGGTCCTCCACGGAGTGTGGGATCATCTCTGCCCTGGTGTTTCTGGAGCTGAGGACGACTTTTATTATTATTATTACAGATTAGTCTTCGTTTATCGGACACCTTTGTCCAAGGCAACTCACAGTTTCAGTTAACTAATCACCATTTAACCAATGTATACAGCATGGCATTCTAACTGTGCCAGTTTGTTGAAAATACTGTACCTTGATCGAGAATGTTACAACAGCAATGCAACTCAAATCTGGTCCCTCAGAGTGCAAGACATCATGTTGCCTGCTGTCTTTTACCTCCCTTGTCTTGAAGTAATGCCCATTTTAATACATTTATTGCCACATCAAGCAATCTGTTGTAAAACAGATTTGAGGCCATGGTAGGATGAATATAGGCTGTGGAGATCTGAAGTTCATTATTACGTGTGGCTGGCATCACAGATGACTGGCACTGATGCCCAGTTATCAATATGTTGTACCTGATGACAACACAGAAATATATATTGAGCAAGACTGCTCTAGCAATTAAAATGCTGGAATTGGAAAGAGACATGCAAGTACTTTCCATGTTGGCTCAAAAAAATTGGTCTCGTCATCTCACATTTTCAAAAACATGCAAATTTGACAGGATACACTTTCTAGCACAAAACTACAGCAAAGGCTTCCATTTCATAATGGTGCTACAGCATGTAGCACTGCAACATCATAGCTTCCATTTGAGTTTGTGGAAGGTTTTCACATTGGTGTTGGTTTCTACCAGGTACTCCAATTTCCTCTCTCAGCCTGAAGATGTGTTTGGTGGCTCCAAAATTTCCCTTTGTATCTGTGTGAGATCACCTTGCATTGATTGACAAGGCTGTTGACTTTTCATCTTTTAGCACTTTAAACATTTTTGCTTTAGGACTATTCTGATGGTTGTTCTACACTGTGAAGAAATGTGTAGCGATTTCTGAAAAAAGCAAGCGAATAGATAGCTATGAGATAACTGAGATGTGTTGCTCAGCCAATGCTCATAACAGTATTTTGAATTGATTGTTGTAAGGTATTTTTCTTGAGTTGACATTACAAATTACATTTGTTCACGAGTTTGGATTCTTGTAATATTACTGTTAATTTTACAGTGAAAGCTTGTAGTTGATTTTTTTTTTCATTTTTATTATCTTCCTCTTCCCATGCTCATTCAGGAGTCATTCAGGAGTATGGTGGTGAATTCTCCTTCTCCCCTTCCGGAGAGGGCAATCTATGGATTTGTCCTGTTCTTGGGCTCTCAGTTTGGTTTTTGTAAGTTTCTTTAATGTTTTCTGTATTTATTTGATACATTATCACAAATTGTTGCATTGCTAACATTCAATTTTTGCAGTCTATATTGGGTCTGTATGTCACATACGGTGTAGAATGTTGCATTTCTATTGCTCTTTTACTTTCAGCTAGTAGATGGCACAATGGGGCAGTGGGTAGTACTGCTGCTTCATTGCTGCTGGTCTTTTAAGTGTAGATTTGAATCCTGCTCAGTCTGTGTGGTTTGTTCTCTCTATGCCTGTGTGGAGTTCCTCACACAGTCCAAAGACTTGTGTTTCAGGTTAATTTGAGACTAAATTGCCCTTAGTATGTGAGTATGAGTTTGTTTGTGGATACCTTGAGATGAGACAATCCAGGATATACCCCTTCTAGCCTTGTGCCCAGTAGTTCTGGGATAGGCTCTGGACCATCACGACTCTGACAAAGACAAGTGGCTAAAAAGACTGGGTGATTTTTTTTCAGCTGGTACTCTAAGATGAGCTGATACTTTGTCATTTGAAAATTGTTTTTTGTTTAGCTGTGTTCATCAGTATCACAAAGTTTTTAATAAATTAACAAAACCATTCTCATAAAAAATGTTTGAAACTGCTTTGTAATATTTCTGTTTTGTTTTGCAGTTTTATACTTAGTGTGGGCATATGTTCCAGAGTCTTGGCTACATTCAGTTGGGCTCACTTATTGGCCTCAAAAGTGAGTAATTCAGAAGTATTTTTAACTTGCTGTTGATGGATTGGATGAGCAAGGTTCAATGCACTTAATCCTGACAAGCGATAAATAAGAAGTACAGTGTAGATGCTGCTTTACTTCACAGTTTCTTTTTTATAATAACTTATCTTATCTATAGGTACTGGGCCCTGGCTGTGCCAGTCTACCTGTTGGTTGCTGTGATCGTGTGTTTGGTTCTTCTGTTTGGTGTGAACATGATCAATACTGCTCCCTTAAGCTCTGTGGACACTGTCACAGGTGAGACTTTCAGCCTCAGATCGCCGGTCCAGAGGAGAACAATGAGAAATGAAGCTGTGCCTCTCCACCAGTTTGGGAAAAACTAACAGTCACAGACAAAGAGAACTGGTTACTTTTATTTTCCAAACACTGAAATTATGCTTGCAAATGACAAGCTCCTAATGATTGACTTTATCTTGATTTAGGACATTTGTTTTGCTTCAGAAACAGGACATTAGACCAACCCACTATAATGTAGTGCCAGAAATTCATCTGCAAGAAGTTCAAAGTTTGCATGTAGCATGAGTAGCTTTTCCCTGTCTCAACAATTTTCATTATTTTATTTACAAAAAAAAGGCCATGTTTGTTTTTTCTTGATTTAATTTACACATTTATAGTCTGTATCAGTGCCTGAAATTATTTTATAACTGTAAATTTTAATTATACCTAAGGGGTGAAAAATTAATCTTGTCACAAACTGCATCACTATTTAGTCAAGGTTGTCTTACTGTTGTAACTGTTCAGGTGTTATCTCTTCCTTTTTGTGTCCTTTTAATGCAGCTTGTTGTCTTACAGATTGCTATGCCAGAAGCCAGCAAGTGGAAGACTATGAGAAGGGTGTAATACCCAGGTTGAAAGACATTTCTATCAGTGAAGTCAGTCGGATTTTCTACCTTTCACCTCAGAACTCGCATGGATGATGAAAATTATACAGTTCTTAAAACTTAGATGTGGTTTGTGTGTTTCTTGTTTTTTTTATTGTTTTGTTCTTCAGTAATCAAAACATTTCTTATGCTAAAAATTCTTTCTTCACGGTTTATATTTATTTTATATTTAGCTAATCTGCAGGTGGTGTAATGGTAGAGCTACTGCATTTGAACATTGGAAGGATCCAGGATTAAATCCCAATTAAGGTTGTAGTACCATAAATTTGCTCTGGCAGAAATGACCTGAGGTGAATAATTGTAAGTTGTTTTGTGGATAGGTGTCAGCTGAAAAGGGTAAACACAGATGAGAATATATGATCACTGCAAACCTAAATGGTGTGATGATCTAAATATGTAACAAAATGGTGTGGTGATTCCGATGTTTTCCGTTTTAATGTAAATTCACAGTGCTGTGATTTAAAGTGGGAACACAACTGACCCCACAACCCAGATGTTTAAGATCAGAAGCAATTTTATATTTCCAGCTGATCTTGATTGCTCTGTATTTCTTATGCTCTATGCTTTGCTTTTTCCTTTAACATTTTTTCTATGACGCCTGTGGGCTGCAATTTCCAAACAGTGCTACAGATTCTCAATGGGATTGAGGTGAGGACTTTGACTTGGTCACCGTATGACATTCACAAAAATACTGCTTAGAAAAATGTGTGTAAGTATAAGTTGTAATCCAGGCAAAATATAACTTAAAAAGGGGCTGAACACTTTTCCAAGGTGCTGTAAATTCAGTTCTCTGAGCCAACCCATTGGGAAATATACTATATAAATGGTTAATTAAATGTAATTTTGAGAGAGGCAATAACTTCTGTGATTGTTGAAGAGCTGTGGCTGTGGGTAAGCTAGCATTAAAGACAGGCATCTCTCCACACTGAAAAGTTTGCCAAGGTGTGATCGGTTTCTACTCCATCACTTCTCTTTGACAGGATAAAGATTTGACTTGCAGATGAACTCTAACCTCAGGTCATCATAAGCTCATCAGGTTCTGATGATACTCAACAAATAAGTCCTTTTGTCTAATTGCTTTTTGTTGATGATGCACAGAAAATATCCAGTCACGCTAAAACATGTTGTGATATTTTACAGGATTTTAGCAGATACTTAATTTCTGTAGAAGGTTATAATACAGAGCCTGGTGAGGATTCATTTGTACTTTTTTCTACCATAGTATCTGTTTCTATTTTCCCTACTCTAGATTAATAATTTTTTTAAAAAGGAGGTTTTTTTGTGGTTTTACCAATTTAAAATGTTGACTGCATAAAGATGTCTTGCTTATATGGGTTCAAAGTAGTTCATAACCCATTGAACCCTCCTCAGACCGTAAGTGAAACGGCCATTTCTCTATCTTTAGATCAGCCACATTTTCACCTCAATCAGTCTGACTGATCCACTCTCCTCATCCTAGCCACTGCCCCTTTCGTCTGAGACCCTCTTTCCAGACAGACTGGTGGGTGGATGGCTGTGTGTTTGGGCGTGGTTTCTCCAGCCACCATAGCAGATAAAGCATCAAAAACAAACAGCTTGCTGAGATCAGATGGCTGGCTGATGTTTAACCCTGTGTGCACCTCCTGCTATGTCCTCCTGGCCTTGCCTGCAAATCAAGCCAGGATTGGTGATAGGAAACCCACTACCGTTCCCAGGGGCAACTAGCTTCACTGTCAGCTGAGGGCTAAACTTGCCCCCTTTCTCACCTCCAGCCAGAGCTTTGATCTCTGTCATCCTTGACACCAGAAAAGATTAGTGACTACCTGGTCACCAAGTCATTACTGCATCTTACACTTTGCTCTTACAGGTGAACAAGATATAATCAGATTAGATTGCACAGCTCTCAGTTGTAAATGCACCTTGTTTAACAATATCACTTGACTATGGTTTTTTTGTTTTTTCAGTATAATAATTTTAGCTTCTCAAAGGTGGTCAAGCTGTTTGAAAAAGTTTTTTGACAGTACATATGTTATTCTTCAACCTTTAATGTTCAACCTTTGTCTATGAGCTCAAAATAAAATACTTGATATTAACGCTTGAGACAGTGATTCTTCATTTTCTGTCTTCAGAATTTCATGCACAATGCATTCCAGAGCAGGTCCTGTTTGCGAGGTGCTAGAAAAGGCAGTGGGGCAGAGAGGTTGTGACCTGCAGACTGAAAGTTCACAGGTGAACCACACCTGTCCCACAAATTTCTTCCTTCTCTCACCTGAAATGCTTTAAATGTTAGTGTTTTGGTAGCCAGGAAGTGACCCCACCACCCACATGTAGCCAAAATTGGAAAAAATTCTCTCTTTTACTTGCCTGGCAATAATTTTGCTGAAATGCATAATTTAGGTGATGAGTTTTGGGCTTGCAGAGGTAGAATCTCTACCAATCTTTTCAGTTTCTACCACACATACTTCTCAAACCACTTGAATCCTGTAATACTGTAATATGTGAACATTCCAAACTGAGGGAAAGTTGTCAGTCTTGGTTCCACAGCACATCATTGGGCATCCTGCGATTTTGGGATAGGCTCTGGTCCACTGGCACTCTGCATCAAATTCACTCATCAATGGATCCAACTGATAATTTTACAGCTGTTTTTCCTAAGCAAAATCTATCTTTACAGTTAATCAGATAAATGACTGAGTTTATTTGCAAAACATTTTATTTAGCAATTCCATTGCTAATAGTGGCTGGCTTGATCCTAGAGACTGAACTCTGAATCAAGTAGTACAAAGAAGGACTCTAAACAAGGTCCTTTCCAAATTGGACAGTGACTGTCACGCTCTGCAGGTCACCAGTAAACAAAGCAGCACCTTCAACAGACTGAGGGGACTTCTGCCAGCAGTCAATAGGCTGTATGAGACCCCCTGCTGTTGGGGGGGGTTACAAATTTTTGCCAGAGGGTCCCTCAGAGCTCTCAGTACAAGTATGTGATTTGCACTTTTAAACTTGTCTTGATGTGGTGTTTATACCGGTGTTATTCCAATGTCTGCTTTGTTCTATTTATTCTCCTGTAGCCTCGTGCAATTCAGACTGAAGAGATGTAACTCCATACATCTTCAGGTAAAACTGGAAACCGTGTTAAAGAATAATCTGAATTAAAGTCTTTTTTGCTTTGTCACATGCCGATGTAATGTCAATTCATGTTTCGTTCAGCGTAATGTAATGTTTCATTCCAAATTCTTATTTCCAGTCTTACGATAAACAGTCATATTATAGTGAATTAACTCTGGAATGGGATTATAGTGGTCCTGCCTTTAGACATCTTTGTTCACCTTTTTCTGTGAGTGTGAATGATACCAGAGATGATACAATTATGACAACTTCACACAACTGCTAAGAATTTGAACCATCTTGGAGTACTTTTTTAATCAATATATATAAAACTGTTGTACTGTATTTACATGTATGTCCAATACAGAACTGACATTTTAAAAATAAACCACAGAAACAAATCCTGTGCTTCATATTAATGCTATTTACCTATAAAATGTACTTAACAGCTGAGAAATATTTTGTGTTAAAATAAACATCTTAACTGGCTTGACAGCAGGTTTTAGATGAAGTATTTATAATAACTATATTTACATATAAAGCAAGGAACAATCTTTTTTAACTTTCTCACAGGGGCTTTGCTGAGCACAGACACAAAGGCACTGTTTTTGTTACATGATCCACAGACTGCAGGATGTTGTAAGAGAAGTATAAGCAGCATTCAGGTTAAAGGTGTGTTTACATTGTTCCAGTACCAACAGTATCCCACTGCATGGTCACAGGGTGCCAGTGACCTGTCCCCTTCCGTGCTTCCTGTCTGTGCCCGAGTTGATTATCCTTGTTCCTTGGATTTCTTGGCTTGCTTCCTGTAGCCTCCCGCTCTGATGCCCCAGTTCATTCACTGTCTTGTTTCCAAAACAGCGGCCACACCCTACACCCAACCCCCTTTCTAGCTCTGGGATCCGGAGGTTTGGTCCAAACAGCTAAGCCTCTCCCATCCTTGTGTCCTCTTCCTCCTCATCAGAGCTCGAGTCATCATTATAGAAGTAGAGTGTGGCCTGGACAGGGAAACTTGCCAAAACCTTTTTTCCTAAGTGGGATAAGTACTGCTGTGCCTTGGATCTTGGCAAGCACAGCCTAAAAGGCAGGAAAAACAAAAGCAAAACAAACACACACACAAATGAAATTCTCAGTGGCTCCAAAACCTAGCAGCCGTACAACCTGCATAAAATAGCAGTTATTTATTTAAAAACTGTTACATTTGCAAAAGTATACCGAGAGAAATAGCCAATAGCTGCAACAGTATTGCAAACAAAACTGACAAAATCACTTGACATTGAAATGAAATTCACTTAAATCAAAAACAACGATAAACTGCACTCACATGTCTTTAAAACTTATATAATATAAATACTTTTTTCATAATTTACCCATAATACATAATGGTAGTCAGGGAGAAGTGGACAAACCTGACAGGGTGCTGAAAACCGAAGGCGTCTTTGGATGTTGGCCTGTCAGAAGAAGACATCCTTCCAGCCTGAGATCAGAATTCATACAAAGTAGAAATTTTTACTGTGAGTACATTTCACTTTCAAAGCAAATAGCTGTCACAAGTTAATATTGGATTTGGTCCTTACATGCACCATTTTTTCAAATCAACTCTAGTGTGTATTAAATTACTTCTGAAGCAATGGTTTAAAAGTGAAAATGGCATTTGTGTTAACATTAGTCAGTCTCACATTGGGATAGTAGAGAAACTATTAAGTAAATGACTGTATATACAGTATTTCACCTTTTGTCGACACAGGCCGCCCTCCCTGCCTGTCAGGGTCCAGGGCCTCCAAATCCCATGAAGACTGAGTGGAAAGAAGGGACACATCACAACATGTAATACCTGTCGTGCGGATAAGTTGTCTGAATTAGTTTATGAAACAGCTTTGGGGGTCTCACCATGTGCTCTCAACGGTGTCGGCACGCGCTTCCGCCGCCCGCTGTGGACGCGTTCGGTCGCTCTGAACGGCGGCCCCACGCCCCGTGTCCGTTACGTGGGGTATCATCTGTTGGTCTCGGCTGTCAGACTGACCTCCTGGCAGCGGAGTCCTCAAAGTGAGCAGCATTGGGAGGCGAAGGGCTTTTTATCAAGGGCTCATCTGACCGCCGGCGCGGGTCAACAGGAGGGCTCGCTGAATGAAAGGACTGGGGGCGGGTACCGCCATTTATCTTGAGCAGTCAAGTGTCTGTCGGGCTTAAGCACCCTGTCCTACACGGGCAAGTCAAACAGACGCGGATTTAATGAGCACGGAGTTGGACTGCAGCGTGAAACCATTTTTTAACCACATCTTAACGTCAGTAGGAAGGTGGCTTAATTTGCCAATCGAAGCTAGTGCACTAGCCCTATATTAATGGGGAACCATGTCAAAAGGAAATATGTTACAATGGTCCAACACAACCATTAAAAGTTAACGTTATGAAGCGCATCATCACTGTGGCGGTCATTTTGTTACGCCCACGTGGCCCACACCAGTACTGCGTACGTGCAGACGTCTTTAATACGTCATACATAGTGCGTCGAGTGACGAACCCAGCGAGGGGCGGGGCATTCCGCCCGGAGACCAGGAAGCGCCTGCAAATCATGTTTACCCAGCGTTGCGGTCGCTCGGGCTCGCGGACAACCGGTTCTATGTGACAAAAACATGCTAATAACGCTGTGCTACGTCTACTTGTGGGTGCGCTTCCAGAAGTGTTACACGCTGGTGATTCGGAGCGCCGTGCGGAGGTTCTGCGGCAGCCGGGTTGGCTTCGTCTTCTGCACACTGAAGCAGAGGGCGCCTCATAGAAGACATGAGCTCGCTCAACCCAGTCTGACCAGCACCGGACGACCCGGCTCCGAGCTGCTCGAAGACACGGTGCTCCTGAAACGGGGGAACAAAGTGGTATACGTGACGGAGCCGCAGGTGATTACTGTGATTGGTCAAAGACCGCGGGCTGTTTTTGGCTGGAGTCAGCTGATTGGTTAGGGGCCGCAGGCACAAGTCTTTGGTTACATTCAGCTGATTGGTTAGGGGCCGCACTCTTCTCTGGCTGGACCCGGCTGATTGGTTGGGTTGGATGTCTTCGTGTCCGTGTGTCCTCCGAGGTTTCTGAGGGACTGAGACATTAACGTGAACAGCCCCTCTTGCTGAGTTACTATTTTACCGTTAACTTACACTTATCACCAGTGATATTTACCCGTAGTTATACTGACATAACATCCATTAGTTACTATACGCTATGTCAATCACATACGCTAATTATTAGCATAGACATCCAGCCATTACCACCTTTAACAACTCTATACAGTTCAATCTGCTTGTTTGTTTGTTCTTTATGCACAGCTTTGTTGTTCAAGCCACAGACTTGAAATATTGCACACAGGTACTTCTCATCCTAAGTTAAGTTTTTTGCATAGTCAAGTTTATTGAACTGCAGGAAGCTAAGGTTAGTACAAAAGGTTAGTATTTTGACTAAATTTAAAATTTGGTCTTTGACAAGGCATGGAGAAGTAGGAGTTGTGACTTCAGCCACAGCACACAGTAATGTCACATGTTATTACTATTTGCACTTTTTGACCCAGGCAGCATCTTTTGCAGTTTTTGCCATTGACATGCATTTATGACATGCAGTTATTACTATTGAAATACAGTAAACTAGCAGGTGGTGTAGTGTTTACAACTGCTGTCTTGCCTTTTAAAGGTCCAGGTTTCTCCTCTTGCTATTGTTTCCTTCAGCAGTATGTTTGCCTTGTATTTTTCCATTAAAAATGATCTAGCTGTAAAGAATGGGCAAATCACTGCAATTTGCTTTAGAGAAAACCATTAGCTAAATGAATACATTAAAAATAACCAGGTATTTTCATTTACATGCATCAGTTGTTACTATTGACTTACATACTGTTGTCTTTGACATTCCTGTTATTAGACTGCGATACACCAGTTATCACCACTGAAACACGCCAGTTGTTACCAGTAACATTATTATGATTGACAGGCTGTTGACAGTGGAATATTCCACCTTTTCCTAAAACGAGTAGCATGATGGAAATGACATGTCCTTAACATGTGGTGCAGTGTGTGTTAATGTTGTTGCTGTTGTGGTTTTCAGGCTTGTGACTTCAGCAAATGGACAGTGCTGCTGAGCTCCTCCCTGCCAGCGGCTCCGAAGCCTGAAAACACTGAAAGCATTGCCTTCCTTATAGAGGCAGCTGCAGAACAAGGAGTGGCCATCAAGCCTTATACCTCCCCAAAGAACAAAGTATGTATTCTACTCACTGATTTTCACATCTATCCAACATTATTATGGTTATCTAGTTGCATAAATGAAACTTTTATCCAAAGTGACATACAGTTATTTACCCATTTGTTCAGGCTGGTATGTACACTGGAGCAATTCAGATGTTACAGCAGGAGAAGGCAGTGGGGTTTGAATGGACAACCTTCAGACTGCAAGTTCATGTCCTTATCCACTATGATGTTCGCTGCTCCCTACCTATATTAACTAGGGCGTGGCTGAGCCTGTTGCTGAAGGACATAGCACCCCTAAAGGTTGTTAGTTCAGGTCTCACAGTTTACACTTTGTTTGGCTACCGTATCCTTCTTCAAGGCACTTTTAATTGCTTCAGTGAAATATAAAACTGGAAAGAGGTAAAATTCGAAATTGCTTTGTTGGCTAAACACCGAAATGATGATGTATAGTAATATATGTTTATGAAGGTACAGTTGTGGCTGGGTTGTCTGGAGCTGAGAAGTACTGCAGACTCCATCCATGTAGATTTACATGAGATGCTGCATAGTGTCACACAGCTTTCCTGCGGCTGCCTGAGAAGTGCAGAAATGCAGGGTGTAGCATAGAGCCTCTGCACTCCTTCTTGTCAGTCCAATGGAAAGGCTTGGTTTACGTTCCTTTGATCTTGGCAGGAGTAGCGCTATCTAGCAGCTGTCCTCCCACCTCTCTGTAAAGACTCCTTTGCAGCTGCTAATCTCTCATTTGTGTTCTGTGGCTCTTTTGCATTCACTAGCTAAGATGAGATGTGATTCCGAGCGCAGGCGGATGTGAGGAGGGGGCTGGTCGGTAGCCACTTGCTGTGGTTTGTTCTCTTGTTGGCAGGACCTATTCATTAAGGCTATTGTGGCCATGCTGTCTCTTTCTTGGAGTGTTTTTTTCCCTTTTCTTTTGTCCTTGGAGTATATGTGTGGCTGGGATGGCAGGCTAAATGGTGTCCTTGTTCCCTGAGAGGCTTGAAGAGGAGAAAGCTTTCAATCACAGCCAGGCGGTCATGCTTGAGGAGGAAGTGCACCTGGCTGTGGACCTGTTGCTCTAGGTGCCTGATATCTGTAGCCTGAAGGAGACCACCATGGGGACTGGGAGGGGGGTGTCATAGGACAGGCAGCAGGGGTTTCAGCCCTTGTTGCTTTCCCCATTGTCTCATACCCCACCTTGGAGTTTCACTGAAAAAACAAACTGCCATCATGGCTGTTCTGTCGACAGAAATGTGGAAGAACAGTGCCAACTGACCCTGCTGGTTATGGACCAAGTGCCTTAGTGATGAAAAATGCAAATCAGTTAGCACTGTAGCAGAGCTTGTCTATGCATTTTATTCAGTGCTTGACTGAAGATGTGTAATTTTTCTCGTATAGAAATGACGTGTAGCACTTTTTTTTGAGGATATAAACCATTATTTGATTATGTCCTCCATCCTCCATTGTCAGCAGATACAGATATTTTTTATCTTTGTTTGCTTCATGGTCCAGGCACTGAGGTGGTCAGATTACTGCTTGCCCCTGGCCCTCAGTCCCGGGCAACCGTTCTGTGCCGTGGCCAAGGCCACTGTTGACAACTTCAGCCGTCTCGGTGTGGCCTTCATGGAAGACCGGCTGCACTTGGACAACGGGCTCATTCCAGAAAAAATTGTCTGTAAGTTGAATGTCGCTAACATTATGGAACACTTACATAATAATCTATCATTATACCTTGATTTTTTTTTCTTCATTTGCATTTTTGGTGTTTCTTCCTGTGGGCACACATGCAGCAACTGAAACTGAATGCTTTTTAGTAGTTTTCTTGCAGTATTTCTGTGTTGCTGACAGTTCAAGGATTTCAACACCTAAATCTTAAGTGAATTGATTAGTAGAGTGGACTGCATTGTCATTTATAATAACCTCTGTATGACAACACTGATTGTATATTCATTAAATAATTCTTTCTCCACCTGTCTTAAATTCAGTGGCGCTAGAGTATAGGGTGTTCAATTAAATGAATATTAAGTAAAAATTAACCCCTATTTTTGTATGTTTTGCATTTCTTTTGTATATTTTGCAGCTGTCCTGCTGAGGGAATCTACACTGAAGGATCTTTTTGAGAGTCAAAAAATAGGCCTGGATAAGCAGAAAGACCTTGTTTTGAATTGCTCCCCAGAAGAAACGCCACTGTCAGGCCATACCTCTAGTAAGGAGAAAAAAGTGCCAGAGACAGGAGACATAGACGGAGCAGGACGAGTTTGTGAAAAGCTACAAAGTGCTCCTGAACTGGGGACCCAACAGAGAAACAGACGGGACCAGGACGTCTCAGAGAAATTTGTACCACTTGCAGATGCCCACACAAAAGACAACCACATGGAGGGCCACCATCTACACCTCTCCAGCTGCCATGAGTGTCTGGAGTTGGAGAACAGCACCATCATGTCAGTGAAGTGTGCCTCTGCAGAGAACATCCCCGACCTCCCAGATGACTATGAGTCTGGTAGGGATGGGGGAGAGGGGGAGTGGGGAGACAAAGAAGAAGGCTTTGCAGTTCAGACCAGGAGGGCCAACCCCAACGGCAAACCCCCCAACTTGCTGGTGTATACAGGGGGCTGTGAGCAGAGGTTTGAGTCTGTACACACCCTCCTGGCTGAGTGCGTGGACATGGACTGCTACACCCTCTACCACCTGTGGCCACAGCAAGCCCTTAGTGATCCTTGGCTGGACAGTGCCCTGCTCCTGGTGCTGGCCTCTAATGAGCCTTTGGCCCCTGAGTTCTGTGATCGGGTGCTGGCTTATCTGCAGCATGGGGGCAGGATGCTGAGCTTTTGCTCCTCCTTCTGCCCTGCAGGTCTGAAGCTAGCACCTCTTGATGCCCAGCAAAGCCGTGTGTGCAAGCTGAGCTTCACTAGGGCAGATGCCACCAAATTGGAGCTGACTGCTCTGGCCAGCGGCCACGTATTTGTACAGTGGGAGGGTGCTGAAGGCCAAGTGGAGCGATGGGGAGAACTGAATGGGGACAGCAGGGACATGGTGATAGTGAGGGTGACATATCCCGAGAACTGTGGGGCGGCTGTGCTTTGTCAGGTAATACTGCCATTGTGTCAAGTCAGGATTTACGTTTAGTCCTGGGGAGACAACTCTATTACATCAAATATGAACTTATAAATTATTAATTTATTAGTGACTTACTGATTGGAGCCATTCACAGTTTTCTAAAAAGTAAAGAAAGTTCCATCTGATTGTTCTGTTTTCTCTTTTGTTGTTGTAAATGACTGCAGTGACCTGATAACCAGGGTCCAGATTTATGGGAATCACCTGTGTAGGGTGTATATTTTCATTGGTTGTTAAAGCAGTTTTTCATTGTATTGGACCCTGTTACATGAGGAGTGGAGTATGTAGTTTTTCTTATTGTGGGTGCACAGATTTGATGTAGGTGTAGATGTAGATGTAGATCTGGGCTTCTGTGTGTTCCATTGTTTGGTGTCGTGGATACTCACCCAACTTGCCTCAATTATCCATAAAAACAGGTGTGTCTGGATGTGGCTCCTGACTCCCAGGATTTTCAGAGCCTGGAGGAGTTTGAAGAGCTCAAAGTGAGCAATGCACTGCGCTACAAAGTGCTGACAGAGATCCTGAGCTCCTTTGGCCTAAGGTGTGAACTGAGCCAGGTGCCCCTGCCTAGTCCAGTGTACCTCCTCTCCACTGTACAGGTAGGACCCCATCCTGCCCAACATGCACCTGGCCTACCTACTCTTGTCCTGTTTGTACTCTAGTTAGAAATCAGTTTATTAGTATCTACTACAACACTTAATGTTGACATGAATGTGCATGTTTATACCATGGTGCAGTGTGTACAGTACAGCACATTTCACATGTTCGTCACTGCATTACACATGGGAGGTTAGAGGGTGCATGGTGCGATTCGCAGCCCCACTTCAGTCTTATGACATGTTGATTACAGGGAATAAAGAAGTATGTAACCCGTCCCACCACCTTTTCGTTTGACACAACAACCTGCATTTAAATAAGTTTGTTGAAAAAAATGAAATCTGCAGCAAAATGTTTTCAGACAAAAGGAAACTAGTGGTAACAGCTGAAGTCTGGCTTTGGATAAATTTGTAACAGTATACAGCACAGTTTTTTACAATACATGCAGTTTTATTATGGGTAAACTTCAGATAAAATTTTTCTTATAGCAAATTCGTCCATCCAGATACCAATACATAGGTATTAATTTTCAAGAGCCGTTATAGCGAGAGTTTGATACAATGGGATCGCTTAATTAATATTCACCTATTATCTGCATTCCAGGAAATGAAAACTAGCGATGTCTGTTTGTTTCAGACTTTTCCATTTTTCCATTGCTAGGTGACTATAACACATGTTCACTGCCAGGGCCCAGGAATCCAGACACCATGGACTGGTTAACCAGTGACATGGCTTGCTTTCATTGATTCCTGGCTCCTGAGACCATTTAAACACTTTCGGCAGGTTTTGCACAGGTCCCACTGTGCGTTCTACAGCTCACATCAGCTGCAACGATTCAGACGAATTGTGATCAAAGGAATCTTTTCCCAACACTGTGTTTTTGTCCAGTGCTGTTCCACATGCTCTCATAGACCCTCTGGACATATAAACTTTGTAAGCTGTTGCATATATCGGGCTTATATTTGCAAGCGTTAAGACCGCAGATGTTTTCCATATGTGCAACCTGTCTGAGCCGTCTCTCTACTTGGCTGCCATGATAAACATTTACATGGACAATTATAACCCACATTTTGAAGGAAAGTAGTCAACGAATAGCTCAAGAAATAATGAATGAATGAATGAATGAATGAATGAATGGAAAAACAAACATCATTTGAGTATTCAGGAGGCAGTTGTCCCACCACGATGAAGCCTGCTGGACATTGGTATTCAGATGGACCCACTGGCATTGAGAGCCTGTCCAAAGAAATGTGAGGAATTTGTACTATGTTTTAATCAGTGTCTGAGATGGATTGCAGAGAAACTATCTCAGACAATTAAGAACTTGTGAGGATCTGCCAGGATGTCTGCGTTTGACAGGCCTCAGGTATTTGGAACTGAGGAAATGCTCTCCTTTCAGGACCACATATGGCTGTATGTCTAAATTTCTAAAAAAAAAATTGCTAAATTTCTGTTTGAAACGCCCGATAGTTCACTGTTCCTTGTATGGTGGCTTTGAGTGGAAATAACCCGCTGCCACTTTAGAAACTTACCCATCGTGACTACATTTCAGGATTATTTCCTTACATTTGGTGCTCATAGCAGTTGTAATTCAAAATTATTGTTCATAATACTGGAAAGGACTTAATTTGAGTTTTTCAATAACCAGTTGATCTCCTTGTTCAAAATTAGAATTTATATTTGTTGTGCATTTCTTGTGGTAGAAACACTTAATGATCAGTTTAATCTTTTAGAAAACGTAGCCTCTGGAAAGTTTTTAGTGGTCTGGGTATTGATTAGGATCAGGACTGAAGATGGATGTTTAGCCATCGGGTACTGACGCAGCTGGAGTGACCGAGCTCATCCACCAGATGGCAGTCAGCGCTTACTTGTTACCTTTTGCCGCACTACTGAAAATGACCAGTTAGTGTTCTGAAGGCACTTTAGAGGTTTGTTTGTGGAATTTAAGCTCTATTTCTAAGGGTACATATTACAGCAAGCTGGCTCTCAGAGTAGCAAAGCCTAGAAGTGGTACTGGATTGGTGGAAACTGGTGTGATTTAGATGGCCGATCACTTGTGCCAACAATTTGTGACATAAAGGACATCGTGGATAGATGGGTGAATGGACATTCTTCTGGCAGGTAAAGTTTCTCACCTTGGGCCTGAAACAAAGTGTGGGCTCAGGTTTATTATGCAGTTTGATTCTGCTTGGGGTTGCTGGCCGACCCCTGGCCCCACAACCTCTGAGTTGCTTTGTGACTACAAATGGGTAGCTGATGAAGGCAGCTGCATTCAGGATTGTTTCCAGATTGTTGTGGAAGTCACAGGGCGAGAGGCGGAGGGCTCACGACACTGGATGCCGGGATCCGGCAAACGTCCCCCTGACCAAGTCGGCAGACACTGTGGCTCCCTTTCTGTCTGTGTAATGTACATGGGGTGGTGAACAAAACTTTTCTCTTTGTGGATGAAGTTGAGTAATGTAGACTTTTAATTCTGGTATATTTATAGTCTCATATTTATAGTTTCAAGTAAGCTATATTTCCTACCTGGGTTTATTTATGAATATAAATCAGGAACTTTTTTTTTTTTTTTTGGTCTGAAGAAAATACTGTCACAATTGCATCCTGTGCTGGAGAGGGAGGTACATGCTCACACACACACACACACACACACACACACACACACATACACACGGACACACAGGCCACAGTGTCTCTCCCTCTGCTGTGACAAGAGATGGCTCATTCAGAACCATCCTCCCAGGCGAGTGCTGAGACAACCAGCTTGCTAATAGTGGCTCAATTGGTCTCCAGGGAACAACCCCTCCTCCTGAGCCTTTTGTAAATTGCACAAAGCGGATAATTGAGGCATGTGAATAAGCGACTCTAATTGATTAACCATCACTGTATTCTCTAAATATGGATTTTGGCTAATAAGGGCTATCATCCTTGTCTTTTCACAACCTCCCAGTGTTAATCACACTATTTGGGTGGCAGATGGGAGATTCAAAGGATTTCTTTTGAGGTTTTTTGAGGGTTTTTTTGCACCTCATTTGTTTAATGAAGGGAACAGGAGCAACTGTCCCGCCTTTCCCTCCACATGCACAGGAGCCACCTGTGAGGGGTTGTTTGGGGGCAGTTGGCAGTTATGTGTGGGGGTGGTGGGTATTTTCCAGCAACTGAGGCTGGGCAGAGCATTGTTTCCCCCAAGTCTTGCTGTAGCTTTTAGCTCAGTTTTCAAACAAGTGGGGGTGCTGCACAGGTGTGTGAGTAGCTGTGGTTTCCCACCTTACAGCCATTTCCTCGGAAGGCCTGAAAATAAACAAAACTGCCGTGATCTCTGCATCTCACTTGTGCCTCACCAGAACAGAAGAGGTTCGGTGCCCGGATCCCCAAAAGGAAGACAGGTTCTGTGGGCTTTTGCTGCATGAACTCGACTGCAAAGCCAGTGGGCACCATTTGCAGGACACCATGAGGGGCGTGTGTGTGTGTGTGTGTGTGTGTGTGTGTCCTGAAAATCCTAGTGAGATCTTATGAGACTGGTGCATATTTATACATATACTTGCTTTAAAACATTAGCTTTAAGATTACTGTATTACTGTCAATTTAATTGAAACTATTTTAAAAAATGGCTTTTGGGTTAATTACCTTCTTAATGTTTGAAAGTTGATTTTTTTTGAATAGCTTATTAATCTATTTGACCAGTATTATATATTAGCAGGATTTGTGCTGGTTGTATGAAATATTGTATTTCTGGAAATAGTGTATGTATCAAGAAACAGAACTGAAAAAAAGTTTGTCAAGGATTGTCCTTTTTGGGTTTAATTTGATTGTAGCTGAATTCTGTTCGCTCATGCAGTGTCCGTGAAAATGAACAGTGGAATTATTTATTACGGAATTATTTATTGTAATTTTTGGAATAAATGCTTGTCTGTTTTTCATCAAAATCAATAGGATCGTTCGAGATGGAGGAATATTGACAGCAGAGTTTTAATGAAAGCAAATATGAATTCTTTAAAATGTTGTGAAAATGAAAATGACATGTAAAAGTGAACCAAGGTTTTCCTTTGTAACCAGGGGTCTGAGGACGGCTTCCTGCGATGGCTGAGGACACAGGTAGACAGCGAGGGCATGCTGAGGTCCCCCAAGCTCTCATTGAAATTGGTTTCGTGTGCAGACGCCCAGGTGCCTCTACCAGAGGGCATGCTGGCTATGGTCACCGATCCCCCAGAGGCCCTTTCAGAGCATTTCAGCCTGCAGACCTACAGCCTGCACCTGCACAGCCGAACCCTGGGCCGCAGCCTGCTGTTTGCTGAGACCACATCCAGTACCATGGACCTGCTGGAAGGGTAACGTGGCTAAGTCTCCTGGGGGGTGCTTGGATTGAAAGCTAGGTGGGAGGGGGGTCACTCACTCTTCTGTGATGAAGAATGATGGCGTCCAGATCACTACTCATACTGACAACCTCCAGTCTGAGATCCACTTCCTGTCAAAAGGGTGACAATAAATCAAGGCTTCCAGCTGCTGAATGTAAAATGATCAGTTTTACTGTAGTCTAATTGAAGTGAGTGTGCCATGAAACACCATGGTGGTGAGTGGACAGCCTCTTGGTTCAGGCTCGAGGGGTAGGGTGGAGATGGGGGCAGGCCGTCGGGCTGGAACTAATTTAATGCCTGAATGACCTCACAGCAGTAGAAGTGGGCCGCACCTAATAGAGGTCTTTGTCTACATCTCAACATCTTACTGGGGACTTGCCAGTCAACAGGCGCAATCCCAGAAACAGGTGGAAGCTATTAGGCCTGTCATAAAGTTTGAAAAATGGATTCTGGACCTGTGCTGAAGTGATTGAAACTGACAGTGTTGTCATTAGGGTTGTAAGGTAACAAAGAAGGGGGAGAGAGTGAGACCGGGGCCTTGGAAAAAAAAAGAAAATCTCAACAGTCTGATTTCACATCCCTTGATTATTCATTCAATTTCCAGATGTCCTATGCTACAGTCTGATTAAATGTTATTGTTATTAACGAAAGTGTCTTTAAGAGACTTCTTTCCTTTTTTTGACGAACTGTATGCAAAATGCGTCCGATTTTATGGTGTGGTTATTTTTCATATGGACACAGATCCTGGGCTGATGGTTATGGGGTTCCATATAGTGACTTTCTTTCTGCCCTCGGGTCAATATGTAATATGTACCCGGACAGATTACCCCATTTTGAGTGCCAGTGATTTTCTTGATATGAATTTATGCTTTTAAATTGTGGTTTTACTGGTGCCGCTGCTGTAGTTTTGTCCGTAGTTCAGTGAGAAGGGCTTCCTCTTCTGTCCGCATTCAGAGAGCTCCACGTGGCGTCACGCACTCGCTAACATTAATTCAGCCCATCAGGGTGCCGGGTGTTACAGGAGATCAGGCTTTGTCCAGGAGGATCTTACAGTTGGTTTCTCTCTGTTTTCTTTGGCGTTTCATGTCTCCTCTTTTTTGTAAAGGCCGTTTCCTTTATTACAAAGAGTTTGTTTAATTCAAAAAGGAAAATTTCCAATTCAGGAAAAGGAGAGAGTGACTCTGGGCCAAGTGTTAATGCAAAAATAATAACAGTTTCTTGTCTTAAATGTAGCTTTTTCTACAATATGAGAAGTGGAAATAGACTGTATAATTTGACGACATTTCTCCTGGGCCAGAGAAAGAAATTAAAGTGCAGTTCTTCAATAAAATCTGTTTTTTCTGAGCGCTGTAGTGTGGGTAGACTTTGCACAAGTAGCTGATTCTATTTGTTTTTAAAATTTTGCTTACTATTATTATCTTTATTTAATATATATTATTTTGCACTCAGATTTATTACGACCTGGTCTTGACGCTGTTTTAGTTTGTTAAACTGAAAAAATGTGAATTATAGCTTAGCATTTCTATTTGCTTATTTAATTTTCAGTAACAGGTTTTAAATTATTATTCATAATAGAAAATTGCATAACTGTTGATAAAAACTGAAGCTCAATTTCATGAAAATGGTGGTACACAGTATATACAGTACTTTTGCAGGCAGTTTGACCAATAGGCTTTGTACTGTAAGTAATTTCGATACAGTCATACTCAGCAGTAATTAACTGCAAATAATTTAATGATTAAGTTCTACTTTGTGAACAATGGCAGAGTTTTTTTTTCCACTGGAGCTGAAAGAGCGACCGGTAAGCCACAGATTAATACTGGCAGCTCTGGATTGGGGCAAAGTGCTTGGATAAGCGATCTGTTGGGCCACTGATGAAGACGGGTGATATTGATGGCTCTGTGGTGCAGGGGGGAGAGGGACAGCTTACGCCTGTTTGTCCAGAGTATTAGGCCTTTGTTTAGTCAGTAGTGCCTAATAATAGGGAGCCGGGACAGAGGATGGTGTTCTCACAAGGTCATCGCTGGGCTGGAATCTCAATGCCCAGTGCCTGGTACTCACAAAGCTTCACCCTCCCTCACTCTGCCTGTTGCTGCCATTCACAGTCATCTGCCAAACTAACCTTTAATGCACAGCAGCAGGAAGGGTTGTGGTTATAGCTGCTGCCCTGCACTTGCAGGTTCAAATCCCTACTGCATTGAACATAGTATTTACCTTGAATTTCTGTAGTAAAAATTGCCCACCCATGTCAATTGGTAAAAAATAAGCGGAAGCTTGGTATAAAACCTGAAATGTAAATTGTTTTTGGAGAAATTGTTTAGCTGAATGAATAAGCAAAGTCAATCGTAATGCTTGACACGCATTTTGTACGTAGCGACAGGGATCTGTGTATTTA
Source organism: Arapaima gigas (assembly GCA_900497675.1). Lineage (NCBI taxonomy): Eukaryota > Metazoa > Chordata > Actinopteri > Osteoglossiformes > Osteoglossidae > Arapaima > Arapaima gigas. The sequence continues at coordinate 461,444 of UFQX01000495.1, read as the reverse complement.
TCCTGTTTGTCGGGAACACCCCTGTATCTGCCGTGGCAGAGCTGTTATTTGAAAATGCTGCACAGCGCATATTTTTAAATACACAGTGTCATTATAACTTGATTTTAGTTCAGTTAAACATCAGATTAGCCGTTGATCCATGAGCAATACATGTCTGAGTCATATTCCTTGTGGAAAGCTGACAAGTTAGGTCAGAAAGCAGTCGTTGTTAAGGACAGTCAGCTGCTCGGGTGGCTGTAAAATGAGTGGAAGTGTGTATTTGTCAAGTGCATGAGAGGGATGGTTGAGGCACATGCTATTCCCCCATGTTACACAGTGCAGTCAGAGCATTTTAATAACACTTTTCCTGCCTCGGAAAACTCGATCCTTGTGCCCGGAGGTATGAATTTATTGGGTGGACCCTGGGAGGACTGTCTGTCCCCATGCATGTGCAAAATCAAGTGCAAAGTACCGTCCAGTGAAAAGATTACTGTTCAGTAAGTGAAGACGGATTTTTTTATTTTTCAGACTGAGGAAAGTGTATTGAGGTACTTCAAAACTAAGGACTGCCAGACCAAGCCCTGGTCCTTCTCTCTTGCTCTTGAGAAAGGTTCTTACGCAGAATTGCTCAGCTAAAAAAATAGGCTATATAATTGCATCAATATTGTTACTTGTTTTTGATAATAGCGCTGGCTGAACATCAGAGTAGTGATAGCCGCCTTAACCAATTTTTTAAAATTAATTTCTTGTAAATTTAGCATATTAACTCTTTTAGTACCAAAAAACTTGTGATTTTTCAGCATTGGCTCTGCTCACCAGGAGAGACTGTTTTGCTTGGCAGAAAAATAAACAGCACCAGCTCTCCCTGCCGTGCACCTTCCTGCCATGAACGTGCAAATGAGACAAAAACGGTGAACAAGGCCTTCTTCTGGCCAAAGCCTGGTCGGGTCTGATTGGTGAAAGAACAGGCAATCAGTGTTTGTTTTGACAGGGAATCCACAATCAAAACTGACACAGTATGGAATTAAGGTTCAGTTTCCTGTGAAAAATACGAACCTCTTTGGGGGGGCTCGGGAAATCGACAATAACTGCACCAGCGGGTTTGTACATAAAATAAATTGGTCCAATTGACCTTGCATGCTCTACTGCCAATTTTCTCAAATTGTAAGCAGATGCCTAAAAGTCCTCATTTCATATTCTAGCAACATCTGGCTCTGCATGCAAAAGTAAAAGTTTACATCACCGGTGTGGTGCATACTAAAGAGTTGGAGCCAGGGGTCACACTGGAAGGAGTAGCTGCTCCAGGGCAATTTAATATGAAGTGTTTAGAGGGGTGTAAAGTGGAAATGAGGTGTGGAACTCACACAAAGAACTAGCACTTAGTTATTTTTAGTTAGGAAAGCTTAAATGTGGATCTCAAGAAGCTACTGGATCTTGGGAAATTGAGAGGGACTATTACCTGTTGGAAGTGTCTTTCTTTCAGTCGTAACACAATGGACTTAACAAAATGAAGGTGCTAGTAGCTTTAGTGACTTACAGCTCCTGGGCTGTTTTCTTGCTTGTGGGTTCGAATCCAGCTCAGTCTTTGTGAAGTTTGCATGTGTTCCCTGTGTCCATGTAGGTTTCCTCCAAATTCTCTGGTTTCCTCCCACCAAAGTGTTTCAACTTTATTATTATCATCATCATCATCATCATCATCACCATTATAATCTGTGATGCAGGTGTCAAGCACTCACAAAGTGGGCTGTCATCTCCAGCTTTGTACACAGTTTTGTGGTCATTTTTACTGTAAGAAGCCTTTCTGTTCCGTGTGCTTAAAGGCATGGCTATGAGTTGCACCAGTGCATTGTGTGTAATGAAAACAAATTCCTATTGATTACACCAAAAGGGTGCTATCTGCAAATAATAATTTGCAGGGCCCTTCAGGAAACAGGATTAGCTCAATTAATCACATTTACAGATTAGTTTTGACTATATTGATCATAACAGTCCAGCTTGTGAACGATCAATACAAACATGCTTATGCTAATAACTGCAAATCCAGTTTTTTAAAATAAGCATTGATGTCAGGAATAATCTCAGGGAGCTCTTAGTTTGAGATTTTGTATTGGATGACAGTTGTACTTGAGAAGCAGTTTTCATGACTGCTGATATTGGCATTTGCCAAATAAAGTGGATTATAAGACGATCAAAAGGCTTTCGTTTTAATGGCTTAATAACTTGCAACCAGATCTTCCTAATTTTAAATGGACAGATGAGAAAAATCATTTATATTTTGGAATAAATGACGCATTTGAGAAATTGAATGATGGTACTGCAAAAATGCTTTAGGGACTTTTTGTCACCATCTTCAAAGTTGTCGACAGCAGCAAGAACATCACGTTCTTTTAAATGGTACATTAGGATAATCTTTTGCGTTTCACAAAAGGAGGCCATTTTCTCCTTTGGCACGGCAGAGATCCCAGGTCTGACAGAAAGGCACACTGTTGGGAAACGTCTTCATCCACTACGTTTGATGTGAAATGACAGAATAATCTTTATTGTTAGGATGGCAGCAGTGGGGATGGGGTTTCTTTTGGAAGTAAAACCCTCTTTTGTCGTCTTGCTGGGTGAAGGTCCCCCAACAAGGTGACTGCTTGACTAATCCCGCACTGAGAACATTCCCAGTCCGGGGTGTATGTTACCACTTCTATCCACTTGTCATACAGATGACTTGGGTGGTGGCCATTTATCCTCTGACCCTCCAGGCCTGGGTAAATGACCCCCCAGGGTCTGATTGCCCCAACAAAGGGCTTTTAGAGCAAGGCTAGAGGGTATCTCCCTCAGGCCAGACAAAGAGGTGTCTTGACTTAAAAGCCCTGATCCTCAACCAGGAGATGGGACCACCACCACCCACCCTTCATCTAAAGACCTGCTACTTTGTATGTCTTTGTGTTCTGCTTGTTGTAATTATGAGGGAGATAAGGGTTCTCCTCCACCCCTGGTCAGTTAGCGGTGATGAAACAGATATGTGGGCGGTATCAGCTGCAAGGGCAGCAGTGCCGGTTTCTGCTGCCTGTACATCATGCCCTCTAAGTGCAAACGAAACACGGGTGTGTGAACTAGAGTTTGGAATTCAGGTCAATCTGTTGCCAGTGATAGGCAGGGAATTGCTGCCAAAGGGGACCAAGAATCCAGGTTTGTGGTTCATGCAGCTCCGCAAGGACAGTGCAGAAAGCTATAGCCAGATGTCGCAGGACTGCATTTGCGCGCCTAATTTGGGCCACACGTCATGAGTTATAGTTCAGTCAGGCTTATAGTTCATCAGAAAGTGTGTGTGTTTGTTTGTGTGTGTGTGTACAAGTGATGATGTAAGAGATGCATTACATTCAGTGGAAAACCTGCTCATTTGGCATTTTCTGTACATCAGTACAGCCTTCCCAGCATAACAGTGAAGTACATATAATTTCTCCCTAATATTCACATTATTACAAACTTTTAGGTCACACTTGTGAGAAATTCCACAAGGTGAGAAACACCCCCTGCATAGCTTGGCTTCTGCTGCACATCTGTGTTGTTTTGTATCGTCTGCTTGGTCACAAAAAACTGAAATCTGGGGACTTTTTCTCATTGTGTAAAACCATCTGTTGTAGTAAAAGGCCTAAAGCAAAAAGTGTGAAAAGAAGATAAAAAAACAAGAAACAAGGGAAAGATCACATTTAAAGTTGAAGCGTTTTACTATTTTGACAGTGATACTTCATTGACAGCAGATTGTTTAATGATAACAATCATTTAAGAACTGAAAAGTGATTAATATCATTATGAGAACTGAGTTGTTAGATCTTCTGAACTTGGAACAAATTATGCTTGTTATTGAACCCTGTATTTACAGAGAAAGTGCAGTGATCATGTGTGGGTAGCTTTGTTCTCAAGGACAGAAACTTGAAGCTTTTTTAAGTACAAAACTTATGGGGAAAGTACTGACCTGCTCCAGAGAAGAACTTAATTTTAAAATGTTCCGTTTTTTTCCCCTTTGTATTAAAGCATCAGCTAAATACATTTGGACCGCCTACATTTGAGGAAAAATTAAAAAATAACATTTCACACATAGTTTTTTCACTGAAAGTGTAATCTGTCAAAGAACTCGATCAGTTGGGCAAAATATTGAATTTTTGTTAATGTTGTTAATACCATAGGTATGTTGTACCAAAATAATAACTTGTGAAATTTTTTCTTTTTTGTTCTGGATTCAAAGTGTAAGTGTGAGAACTTGTGTCTTTGTGGGGGTTTGTGAGTGCTTAGTCTTAAATACTTCTCCAACGCAGACCTCCACCCAAGATGTCGACATAACTTGGCATTGTCAAAGCCCCCCCCCACCCCCCCCCATCATTTTGAAACGTTCTTTCAAGTCTGCTTGGTTATGTCTTCGTTCAGAGTGTGGTGCACTTCTTTGAGCCTCCCAGTGAAACAGGGAGGATTAACACTTCCTTTTTTAAATTTTCCCCCTTCCTGAGTTCAGCATCATCATCCTGCAGGGCGGGGCGGGGAGGGAATGTTGCACAAGGCGGCTCCGTTTGATACGTTTGTGTTCCCAGTGAAAACCACCCATTGTTCACATCTAATTGCTAATTGTGAGCCTTTTTTCTCCATTCTTTCTTTTCCCTTTGTGGCCGTTATTGGGAATTTTTTTAATGCATCTTCAGTTCCTCGGCCACAGGCGACCTCAGCGCCTCTCACTGGATGTGCTTTCAAAATGAGATTAACTTCTGGGGGAATGCATTAGCTCCCAGCTTTGCAGCTCTCACTGACTGAGGCCACCAGCATATAGATTGCTCTTCACTTGAGCCCCCAAGCATATCCAACCCCCCTTCCACCTTGACTCCCACCCATCCATACCCCCAACCCTCTCTTTTACTGACAGCCTCTCATTGAGGATATAAGAGCATTAGCGTGTTTAGGAGTGAGATGTTTTGTGTGATCCAAGGCTGATCTCATATTTGTGTTTCAGAAATTAATTTGATGCCGATTTACATGCTAATCTGTGCAGGATTGATATCATTGGGGCACAGCAGCCCAGGGAGCCTGAAAAAGAGTAGCTTTAGAGGCAGGGAACTATGCTTTGGGGGGTTACTTACTTTAATTTGCTAGCTTTTGGACAAAGCAGCTCTTTCTTTTTAATGCAACTTTGGTTTGGAGCATAGGCTGGTAGTTGAGGGTTCCTCATCCTCACTACTCTGCCAGTACCTAAAAGCAGACACGTGTAGTTCTGTTCAAAATCAAGGACCCTTCCTTGTTCTGGACATTGTTATACTGGACCTTGTTGCCTGGAACTACAATTCAGCAGGTTTTGCAGAATACATTTTAAATGGCCTGAAATGAAGGAAAAAGAATTATGTGTGATGGCTAGTAAACTGTTTAAAATGTACTGTTTTTACCATAATAAGTATTTGGACAGTGACTGGTGTAACATCACTTCGGTTAGACTACAGAGGGCAGACGTGTTGCGAAGATGCCAGAGTGATATGACCTCTCAGTTAAAAAAGCACCTTAAATCGGTCCTGTAGGAGCATTATGGATATATAAAAAAAAAAAAAAAAAAATTGGGAAATTTTCCAAAAATCAGTGGTCACCAAAGGTCCAAAGATGCTTCGGTACCCTTGTTATCACCATTCATCCCTTTTATACACACATTATGGTAAAAAATAAACTAGCTAATGTTAAATTAGTTAGGTTAAGTAAGGCTTTGCCGTGACTGGAGCAGTTCATACCGGAGCGGCTTTAACATTATGTTCGTTTTCATTTGAGTTAATTTGGAGTGATACTGCTTTCACTTAAAAGCATTTTCCTGTAATTGGCACCTGCAACCCATCCATCCACTGACCCTGGAAAGTAAATATACTTTATACTGGCAAAGGGGGGATGGGCAGAGACTCTTACCACCTATTTCCATTTATCTGCTATAAATAATTTCAAAGTAACCAATGTAAAAATGATTGGATAGTTGATAGTGACAACAGTTTGGTTCATTTTCTGTGCTGGAAATATTGTGTAATCCTCAAATTTGCTGTACACTTTCTGACATGTATTAGGCTAATTATCTTACTTGTTTATTAATTTTTACCCTAAAATTTCTTCTACTCCTTAATTCAATTTTTTTAAATATATTTTAAAGATTTAAATTTTCTATTTATTGAGAAGTTGATGCTGTATGTTGGTTTGTAATGGCAGCTACAATGCATTCTAAAATGTGCATACTTTTCCCCATCATATCAAAAAGTCATAAAACCAGTTAATCATGATATTTCCTGAGATGGTAATCATACCATCAAAATCTCAATATGACATCCCAGGATTGCAGTGCATTTAGTTTGCATCATTTGTGTTTCAATAGTTATTATTATGGGTGAAATATGGCTAATTTTTTTTCTCTCTTTCCTGACTTGTACCTGTTTATTTTTATTTTCAAGCTACAGCTTTTGATTAAACCTCTGCAGAGACATTTTTGAAAAGTTCTTTGTGTGCAAGGTCAGTGTTGGAATTTTTTCTTCAGGCACAGTTCCTTATACAGCGGTCTGATAATCTTTGCCCATGCATACTGTGGCTTTCATATCACCGTCATACATCTTTTATAACATTCATTCATTTAGAACTTCCCCAATACAAGAAATAATATCTTTGGGTGAAATTTTTATCATTTTTTGCAACCTGTTTTATATATATATATATATATATATATATATACACACACACACACACACACACACACACACAGCTGTATCATACACTCCCTTAGGTGTTCTCGATTTAGTCACTGCACAAGTACACTTGCGCTTCCACTAAGAGGTCATGGCTGGCCTTGCTTGCCTTGTTAAGTGCTGATGTTCTTATTAAAAGTTCATTTATTTGGCTGAAGGACTCCAGAGAGCCAGCTGGGCCCCCTGTCTGCGCCCATGAGGCCTTGATTGGCGAGGGAGCAGTCGTCGTCACGAAGAAGTGCATGGGGTTCTCCGGTGGTCCTGCCAAACAGTGAGAGCTCTCAATTAGGCTCACAGCTCAATCGAGCTGCTTAACCTGCCGCAGCTGCAGGAAGGTCATGTTCCTGCAGGCTGCGTGGTCCACCTGCCCACGGGCAGAGACGGGGCCATCCAGCTACCCCCCACCTATTGTTCTTGTCACTAGGAGACCAGGGTTGGAGGCGGAGCTATCCATCCTGTGTGAGGAAATAAAACCATGTAAACAAACAAAGTTGAAATATGAGCATGGCAGGCTTCTTTGGCAGTTTCATGTTTTTTCTTGGCACCTTTTTCTGCTAAAAACAGTTTCTCACTAGCAGGTATCATTCTAAAAACAAAACAAGTAAAATTCCATGAGTGCAGTTTTGGCAGTTTTCTGTTATACATGTTCAGTCAGTTCCTGTGTGTTTCTCCTAATTTACACGTACAGTTGAAGTGCAAATTTTAAAGCGAATTATTCATTGAAAGTATAATAAATTGAATGCCAGACGTGACTGAACCTTTTAAGCTGCAGCCTCCCAGCTTCACTGTTTTTGTTGGTTTCTTGTCCTTTAGTGCGTGATGGCAGCTTCTTGGCTGTGGGGGCCATTGTGTCCAAATGAATTACTCTGTGGTTGAGAATAGAAATCCCTCTGCTTACAAATCAGCATATAGCTGTTTGGGCCTCCCTTTTCCTTCCACGAGATTCCTTCTTAACTCAATATGTTTATATCAAGGAATTTACTGCTAGAAATTAGGCTTAGAAATGATTCCAGAATATGATTTCAGTTTGCTTTGTAGGCTCCTTATTCATCTGTGCTTGAATTGCGACTCGGAAAGCAGGGCTGTGAAAGCAGCATATGTTACCCATGGTTATTTATCACACAAAGAATATGTCCAAATATTTTGCAGTGACAGATCAGCTTTTGGATGTTACTGCCATTCCAAATAAGAAAAGTTAAGTCACTTTCCCTATCTTAGTGCAGACTGTTTACAAATGTATGTACCTGTTAAAAGTTTGGATTATTTAATATATCATTGTAGCATGGCTGCCGTCTCAGTTTTGTAAGAAGTTGTGTCCTACAGCTCAAATTGTTGAAAACAGAGGTTTCATTATAGTCCTCTTGCAATAGTTCACCAGTCCTCCTTTGTAATAAACTAGGGGGTTTGGCTCAGCTGTACAGATGACTGTGAGGTTGGTGAATCCGGGAGATTACCAGTGGGACCAGTAGGGCTGCCCTGTTGATGCCTGCTCTTTGCATCATAAAGGCCTGTCCAGTCAGGCCCACTGGTTCCAGAACCTTTATCCGCTGGTGAATAAATGGGGTTCCTTGCAGGCTAATCCGTTAGGTAAATTCATTTTCCCAGAAAATGAAAGGCTGTTCAGAGATTCCTTCTTCAAGATGGCATGTCAGCGCGCTAGAGTCGGAACAAAAAACCAACCTCTCGCAGTGTCTTCTTACTGACATTCCTTAAGTCAGTTGATGAGAGGGAGGCAGAGACAGTAACTGCAGCAGAAACAAAGTAAGGACCAGTGACAAGAGAAATAGGATGAAACTTTACTATTATACTATGAATGTGTCTTGTATTACAGGACTATATGAGTTACTGGGCCAAAAACGTGTAGTGGTGGAAAGGGAAAATAACACAGTATATACACAGTATACATAGTATATAATCGTCAAACTATTTAATCGTTCAATTGGTTGCATTTAGTCCATAAGTATTGTTAGTATTGTCAGTCAGGTGAACACAACAGTGAGTGACACACCAGTCACAGTCAAGTACAAATAAATAAAAACAAAATATATACCACCAAACTTTAAACTTGTATATGTGACAAAGAGAGAGAATGTGTGTTGTGTGTCTAGAGTATGTACAGTTTGTACAGAGTGGCATGCACAGTAATAACTTCATAATGTGTGTGTGTGTGTGTGTGTGTGTGTGTATATATATGTACTTCAGTGTATGTTTGAAGTACATGTAGTGCATGTGAGGTGAACGTGCTCCTATGTGTGTCAGAGAGTGAGTGAGTGAGTGTGTGTGTGTGTGTGTGTGGAGAAAATCCATCAAAAACCTCACTTAGGGTGAGAAATACCTGTGCAAGAAATTTCAAACCTGTAGCTTGAAAAAAAAAAAGCTGTGTATAAACAGCAAACAATCAAACAAACAGAGACTGAGCTGTACAGATATAGAGGTTATTGACCATTATCATCAAACAGTCCTCTGTTTTATTAAGTACGTCAAGCTACTATGGAGTGAGAACCGATTTTACTTGGAGTAAAGTAAAGGCACCATCATGTCTGTGGAACTGTCCTGAAATAATGAGCTTTAATGGTACTTATGAAATACACATGTTTTTGTTAACTTTTTACAGACCATGAAGGGATGCTCTAAGTTAGCAGGAACATTTTGGTACTCTGCAAAATGGTGATCCTGTACTACCTGAACTGGTTGACAGCGTCTGCAGGCTTGATGCACAATAAAGTCACAATAAAAGGCAGCTAGTAAAAGATTAGACTTACTCAGTTACTTGTACTTATGTGACTTCCTGTTTTTTTTTTTTGCATCAGTATTTAAAAATATACTTTGTTACATTTCTGTCTCCTTCTCATTACTTGACTTTTTTACAATTAATGTTTTAATTTCCTTTGTAAAACTAATCAAGTGACTGTTCCTGAGACCCAAGATGGATTTCGTTGGCCACAGTCAGTCGACAGTCACTGTCACTTTTATGTGGACCGTTTACAGTCACAATCCAAACACATGTTTCAGGTTCAGGTGGATTGGTCACTCTAAATTCCCAGTAAGGCAAAGTAGGGGCATTGAATTAAACCTTTTAAAATTGAATTCTTGCCCTTTGAAGGGTTGTGTCTTGGTGGATGAGTATATTTGGTTTCGTTTGATATTCCCCATATTCAGGAGTGGGAGAATCTGCAATTGTTATCTGAAAAATAATTTTAACTGGAACAGTTTTGAATGTAACAGTACTTAAGTTGGTTGTGTTCTGTTCCCCACCACGTCACTTGCTAAATGTGGCCTGTAAGTGAATAATGCGATGTGACTAGTATAACATAGTAAAAAATAGAGCAACTATTACACACATGTTGCATAGAATTTAATGGATTCCACCGGCAGCGCAGTGCAGCCTTAGGTTCTGATTAACCCGAAGCAGCTGGCTTTACTTATCTATTAATGTGTGACACCTGGTTGAAGGAAAATCTTTATCTGGTGTTCTTCTTCACAATGCTTTTTCCCATATTCAAGAAAGGTTGAATTGTAGAAGATGCCTTTAGCTGTCCTGACCCTGACCTTCTGCCATTCAGCCAGAAGAAATGTCTTAGTAAAACAACAGTATGTGATCAGTAAAAAGCTCCCCCTTAAAATACTTTGTTACACATGAGCCCACTGTTAGTTAAGATGCTTTGCTCTTATTGCCAGATCTACAGTTATCTCTGTATTCCTAAAGTCCAGTCTCCATCTGTTTGTTTGTTTGTTCTTTGTGCACAGCTTTGTTTTTTAAGCCACACATTTGAAATTTGGCACACAGGTACTTCTCACTCTGTGAGGTTTTCTTTAGTCAAGTTTATTAGACTCCAAAAAGGCCACTCACTATTTTGAAAATTTTAAATTTGATTTTGAGGTTTGGATGAGCAGGAGCAGTGATATCACACACACCCTGCTGTAACATTACATATCCCACACACACTGACACACAGTAACGTTCTTTCTCAGTCAAACACACAAATTGAAAAGTAGTAAAGTTTGATTTTTAATTTGTTATTACTGAGTGCGTATCACTATGGTGTCAGTGCCATTCACCCGGAGGCAGTAGCTGTTATATGTGAGCAAATGAAACTGTTAAAATTTATACGACATTATACATTTCACACACACACACACATACACACACAATGCTGCATGTAGGAAAGATTCACTATATAAATTTTGTTTTTTTCCCTTTCCACTTGACCACGACTAGCATCTTTCACTCTGTGCCGTTCGCCCGTCTGACAGCACTAACAATACTTGTGTACTAAATATAACCACTTTTAATGGTAGAACAGTTTAGTGATTATATAACATGTTATTACTTTTCACCTTTGCACCGCTACACTTTTTTGACCTGACAGCGCCAGCTAACTCTGCTAGTTGTAACTAAAACTAACAGTGCAGTATCTTTTATGACTGCACTATGGGACTCATGTAGAGCCCAGCAACCTGGTGACTATGTGTATTTAAGTAAGATATAAAGTAACAGACTTAACACCTCTTGTTGTGGCACAGTTGATGTTTAACTTTCTTTGTAAGGCAAAATGTCTGAGAGGAACTGCCTAAGGGACTGTTCAAAACAAATATTAACCCAGAAATACACAGAGTTGTTTCTCCTCACTACACAGCAGCACCAGTTTGAAATGAGGAATTTTTTTGTTCAAGTTAACATCTTTTTTATAGCTAATATACATGTGACTTTTTTCTACGTGGAAATCACTAGGGCTCTTTAAATATCACAGTTCCTTATGTTCACTCGAGGAACGTGGGCTCTGTAATGTCTTATTGCCCTGGTTGAGTAGAAATGGCCTTTACTGGCAGCTATGAAAAGTGGCATTAAATTGCAGAGTGAATTTTCATTGCTTTTTGAGATGAATGATTTCACAAAGGATGCGAATCTCTTCAGATTCGCATTTTAATTGATTGCAGATATCTGCGGTAGCTTTCAATTGTATTGGCCATTTACGGAGATTCTGGCCTAATTTTTCCATGAAGGGTTTTTTTGTTCAGAAATATTTAAGCCACTTCTGAGGTTTGCTTTGTTCTTTACCAGCAGATCCGGAGTGTAGACTTCTTCCTCAAAGCAGTTCAGTTGAGGAGGAAGTTGTGCCAGTGTCACCTTGCTGTTTGCCAGTGGGGTGGAGAGGAGCTGTTTGTGTGGTGTGGTACTCAAGTTGAGTTCATGCTTGTTTTCTCTGGCTGTGATTTTAACTCAGTGCTGCGTTCAGGGTTGGACTTTGTACCCGAGGGGTTGAGGTCCAGCAGTGGTTCCTTGGGAGAAGTTGTGTGGACACACCGGGTCCTCATTTCTCAAAACGACACTAATAGTTGATTTGAGTAAACCAGTAGCAGGACTTAAAACAACTAGAAGAGGTCAATAAGGAAGAAGAACTCAGACTTTTTGGGTCCTAATTGGAACATTTCTCTTTCAGGAGTCCATGATTAACTGAAACAGGAATTGCAGACCAATGAATCACATGTGAAGAATGATGTGAAGTTAAACTTTGTATCGTCTTAAGCAAGAATCTGCACTGCCTGTGGAAATATAACAGTTTGACTGAACTGGACAAAAAAAACCACCGCTTGCTTCTGATGTTCTTTTCTTGCTCTTAGTTGACAGTGTGTGGTCGCTGTGACCTACAGGCTTCACCCTGTCCTCACAGCTTTTTCCCACCATCTGCAGGTTGATGCTCCTCTTACCTCGGGAAGTGGGGTTAATAGCTATCGCCGCTCGACAGACCAAGGGCAGAGGTCAGTAGGTTTACTGCTAACGCTGCCGCCGGTCACAAAAGCCCTCCCTGCTCCATTTGTTTAACATTCACCTTTTTGGCAGCAGTCCTGCAGGAGACTTCCAGTGTTACCCTCCCTAAACACGCTGCTGTCTCACTGTCACAGTATAGTGCTTAACGCACCTTCTTACTTTAAAAGGCCACTGGGGAGAAACTTAGAAGATATATGGCATATGTCAGGAGGTTTATCACAAAGCAACGACACAAAAGTCAAGGAAATCATTAACTTGAAATTGTGAAACGACAGCAACTCACTTCTGATTTGACTGTCTTTGATTGTTCCTACACTAATGTGAGGATTCTGTACGTTGCTGCACGCAGGTCGTGGCCGCAACGCCTGGCTGAGCCCGCTGGGCTGCGCCATGTTCACTGTGCATGTGTGTATAGACATCAGCTCACAGCTCGGACAGAAGATTGCCTTCCTGCAGCACCTGGCTGCCCTCGCCGTTGTGGAGGCCGTCCGCACCCTGCCTGGATACGAGGTATGGTGGGACTGCAGACTGCTGAGAGCCGCCCCCACCAGTGCCCCTCTGTCCCCATGTTAGAGCTTCTTAGTGTGATACACATCTGCTTTTCTTCAACCAACTTTAAATAGTTTGCTATCTGTATAAAGCTGGATATCTAATTGTAGGAAAACAGCAGAGCACCTCCCCTAGCTCAAGCTCACAGCAATTCTGCTTTGCACGTTGTTGTCCTTTTTGTCACTTATACTACACTATGCTACACTCCTCACTGCTCTGGTTTACTTCCCACATGTGAATAGTCACAGGTTGACATGCCAGAGCACTAGTGACCTAGGGTTGAGAGCCTCTCGTGTGCAGGATGTCCTGCCCTGTGATTCTGTAGAGGAGCCTGGTTCAGTCATAAAACCCCGCTCTGCAACTGACACTCGCTTTTACTCTGAGGGAACCTCAAACGTGTTCTAGTTGTAGCCAGGGAGCCATGAAAGGCAGCCTGTTGACAAGAAAGGTCCCACGCCACTTGATGGAAACCACCCTCGTGTCAGGGGGTGGCTTTGTTTACAGCCTCACTCCTCTGAGACACTTTGAAGGAAGTATTACATGTCGAGGAAAAATAACAGGCAGCGTTTCACCTAAATATAGATTAAAAACGGGCGTGTTGGATTTGTGCTGTTTGGAGGTGGTCCTGTCAGAGAAACTGTATGTGGGGGGTGAAGGGCACAAGGAAATGACCTCCGCAGGACCATCCTGTGGCATGTGCCACATGTGAACAAGAATGCTCTATGAGCCTCAGGAAGTCAGGAGACTGTGTGAGAGGAAGTGTGAGATTTACGTGCCGATGTGTGTGTATAGCATGTTTTTCCCCCTTTCACTTTACCTTCTCCTTGTATGAATCCATGATGATAGGACTTGACATATTTTCACTGATGGATCTATGCTTTAAAAATGTGACCATGATAGTGCCTAACTAGATAATTATTAAATTGTCAATAGACAGTGCCTAATGCAATGTTTTGGGACAGGCAGTAAGATAATATTGTACGTTATATGGAGCAGCAGGTAATGTACTGCTGTCCCTAAACAGTTGTCACCTTGAGCTGTGACCTTGCTGTCAAAGAACCTGCAGGCCTCATAATCAAAGTACTTGCCCTGAATTTATGCAGTACATTTGCCCAGCTGTCTAAATTGCTAAATTATTATAAGACGCAAAGAGGACATATTTCACATACTAAGCTGGAGAAAAGTGTCATTTGTGTAAATAGCTGTAATAATAAATTACCTTTCATCTTTCTGTTAGGACATAGACCTGAGGGTGAAGTGGCCAAATGACATTTACTACAGTAATGTGATGAAATTGGGAGGAGTCCTGTTGAATTCCACAGTAATGGGTTCAACATTCCACCTGCTTGTGGGTAAGATGTTTTTGTTGGATTTCCTCTTTTCTCAGTTAGTTTTCACCATGTTTTACGTTAATTGGGTGCTGAAATTGGGGGGGTAGGGCTAATATCCATCTGTAATGGGTTCCGTCTCATTAAATCACTGCCTGATCTCTGAGGTTGATGGGTTGTATGTCACTTGTTCCTTAGAGGTCAGGTGTCAGCAAGAGGGAAATTGCCCCGGTGTGTGTGTGTGTGTGTGTGTGTGTGTGTGTGTGTGTGTGTGTGTGTGTGTGTGTGTGTGTGGTTAAGTGACTGTGCGCAAGGGAACACACTTTTGAGGAAGAAATGAATAGAACTCCAAAATGTTTGTCAAATGACTATTTTGTTGTTAAAATTTTAATAAAAGTAAAGTCAACATAATTCCCCACAATTACTGTATATACGGAGCAGTACCTGTGTGTATTTGTCCAGGCTGCGGGTTTAATGTGGACAACAGCAACCCCACTATCTGCATCAATGACTTGGTGGTGCAGCACAACCGCCAATGGGGGTCCACGCTGAAGCTCCTTAGCACATCCCAGCTGATCGCCCGCAGCATTTCTAAGCTGGAGGAGCTCATCGACACCTTCCAGGACTCAGGGCCACATGCCATCTTGCCCCTCTATTACAAGAGATGGGTTCACAGGTGTGTCTCACTTTGCTGTTTTAGCAATGAAAAAACAGAGTAATATATGTTTTATTATCTAAGTACTTTTTAAATGACATTGAATGTAAGACAGATCCTGACCTTCAAGTTGTTTGGAAAGATGTGTTTTTCATTGAAGAAATATGGTAACTATTTTCATGCAGTAAAGTAAAATACTAGGAGGATCTGTGGGAATATTTTCCCCTCTCTGTTCTCAGCGGCACACAGGTACGCCTTTGGAGTGAAGACGGGCCACTGGCCGACGTGGTGGGGCTGGACGAACACGGCTTTCTGCTGGTGCGGTCCAGCCACCAGGGTGTGGTCTCTGTGCAGCCTGATGGCAACTCCTTCGACATGCTGAGGAACCTTGTGGTCACCAAGCAGCACTGAGCATCACCTGGCCTCCCCTGAGGACACCTCACACCACGGAGCACTTACCTGGTAGCAGGAAACAATTTAGCTCTTTTTACAGATTTTTCTGTTTTGAAGTGGATTGAAGGAAAAAATATGCTTTAAACACAAACTATTTGTGGCACATTGCAGGATTTAAATAATGACTTTTTTTCTGGGAACATTAGCTGAAAACATGCTGTGATGCAGGTTGTTGATAAACCCATTTGCTAACAAAGTGTTTCTCAGTTTTTCAAACTGTTTGAAACATTTATTATATAGCACAACTTATTATGGACCAACTAAAATATATTTAATTATTGATTAAGAAACAGTATTAATAATGGTCTAAGTTAATTATTGACACTCAAATATCCCTTGTGTGTAAAGCATGGTTGGTCTTGCATAACTGAGCATGCAGTTTGTCGACTGTCTTAATTTGAAAGCATTTTGCATTTATTTAATTGTGAAGGCAACTAGTATATTAGGTCTGTAGTGGTGTCTTTCACAGAGCTGTGTGTGTTGGTTTTCATAAGAGTATTTCTGGACTGTTAACATGTCCAACATGTTTGTCTGGAAATAAACAGACTTTCTGTGGAACATTCAGATGCTTTTGACGTAATCATAGAGTTTCATTCAGACACATCCACAAAGTTCAAGACAAGTAATAAGACAAGTAGATAAGTAATTCACTACCAGAATGCTACCCTATGCCCAAAATGAAGGATAGTTTTGCAATGTAAATAAATTTCAATATTTGTAGGTTTCAGTGACTAAAGTTACTGGGCACAGTAAAAAAAATTAGCAGGAATGTTTGTGACAAGAAAATGCTTGATTTTTATACTTTACACAAAGACAAGTGAAACTACACAATATGTTTTTCACTTGGTAAAAACTTATCTGTAGAAACCCATCTTATACCATTTTGTAAGAGCTTGAAGTGACATTATTTTTAGATCTGCCAAACTGCATGTTATGTGTTTTGTTACTAATTAAAATGAAAGAGAAATGTTTTATGGTATAAATGTGTCATTATTAGTAACTGGATTGTGACAAACCTGCTCTGAGATCCTGACACACCTATGAACCAACCTGCTACTGTATTATTATCAAAAAGAAATATAAGACAAGCCTGAAAAATCCTTACATTAATGGAAGCTTGGAGGTTAGGGCCACATATGACCTTCAACAAGATAGCAGGTGACCTAGAGGTTAATGGAAGTATGATGAAAAGGTCCCGAAACCAGACTGACTATTCTGCCTTTATATTTAAGCTGATTGTCTTCAATAAAGAGACCCAGATGTATGAAAGAGAATGGAGTTATGATACCACCATAAAGTTTACACTCAACTATGATTTAAATATCCCATAAGGCTACTAAATAATAACTATTTGGGTGCTGAAGAGAGGGTGTGAGGAAGTATCTGAGCTTCTGCCCTGCTGCACCTGCAGGGGACAGCGCACTGGGAATGGGGGGGGTGGTAGTGTGTCTGGGGAGAGCAGCAGATAACAAGAACCACGTTGTCCAGTGTGGACCTGAGGAGATGCCTGATCATTGCATAGTTTTGCAGTCCCACCCCCTGGTTTTCCGGCCCAGAACATAATGAAGTGTGGATGGAGGCTGGGCTGCAGGTGGACCCAGCAGAGGCGCAGTGCAGGGGACCAGCCTGGGGAGTCAGAGGGACCTGCTGTGCCTTCTTTGGCTCATCGTTGGGTGCTCAGAAGACACTTCATTTTTCTACAGCACCTCCTGCCACTGGCTCATTGTAACCAGATGAGGTGAAAATATGCATGTGGGCCCAGAGGGCTGTGCGCACACACTGCACTCTCACCTCATCGTGAGGGCCATACACAAAGCAGTGCTCTGCTGCAAGCTGTGGAGCTCATTTCAACACAAACCAACTTTTGCCGTATTGAATCATTTTGGTTTTTTAAAATTTTGAGTGGTCATGATGAAAGAGTAAAAACAAACATCTGCTGGCTTTCTTTGTGTATAAAAGGGAGGGACACAGACGTGCCTGTGAATTGTGTAGGGAGAAGTTGGCATGTGGGAAAATGATGGCTCTTCCACCCTTCTCAGGCGACTGGTGTTCAGACCTGCCAGGGACCTGGTGGAGGGAGCTGTGGTCTCCTGGACATGCCCTGGCAATTCACCAATCAAAGTATCGGCAGAAGGGACAGTTTTTGCCAGGGATTCTGAAAGTGAGCCCTTTTTTCGGCAGTTACTCACAGCCCCTATGGTACAGCCTTTGACATGTTTCTTAAACAAATTCTCCACTTCCGACATCCATAAACACCGCCATCTCAATATCCTATTAAAGCATTTTTCCAGGCGGTCCTGTAAGGTCAGAAGGAATTGATCCTCTTTGATATTAGATGTGTTATATGTGATTACAATCTGCCATCCCTAGAGACTGACAGCAGGTCGGCGGTGAGTCCTCCAGCTCTCCTTCAAAATAATTCTGTTGTACATTTCAGGCCAAATCTTGGAATCTGGGGTCAGAATCTTAGAAGGGAGTCAAGACAACATTCACCATACTGAACTTCTTTAAGGATTGCACTCGGTGTCATTGGGCTCCTTCTCTTGGATCACTACAGTTGTGCCCAAATGAGCCCATTCGGGTTATGAGAATTTGATTTTGAAAGGTGTTTCACTGAAGTTCCCAACTTGTACTTAGAAGCTATTTCCCGTGTCTGTGTGAGTTTCCTTTTGTTGCTCCAGTTTCCAACCACAATCCAAAAACATGCATTTCACATTGTCACCACAAATGGCCCATCGTGTGTGTATATGGGTGTGTGGCTACTCCGTAATGGACTGACATCCCGCCCAAGCTACAGTCTCCTAGCCTGGTGCCCAGGAACTCCAGATCAACTCCAGACCACGTCGACTCTGACCAAGAAAATCAGTTAAGGATAATGGATTGATAGTATCTGTTTATCACCTTTATTCAAGGTGATAAACAGACTCACTAGCTGTCTATGGTCATCACACACAGTGGACAATCTGTAATCCAGCTGAAAGTGGTCAATGGACTGTGAGAGGAAACTGACAGCCAGGAATTATTCACAGGGGACACTGTACTGTGTATTGTAAATTTATTCTATGTACTAATTTGTACTTATTTTTGCCTTATATTTTGTAAACATATTTAGAATGATCGGTTACTAATTTTTGTGTAACTTTATTGTAACATATCGGTGTCCTGTAACTGGTGACAGGGTTAGATAGGTTTTCTTGGCTTTGTGCGTACTGTTGCCAGCAGAAGGATTTAAATCACAATCTCACTGGGTAGTTTACTGTCACTGTTCATCAGAAACACATCTTTGGACTGTGTAAGTACAGTGAGATATTAATAGAAACCCATGCGTTGTGAAGCGTAAGGTGAGGGAACTAAAGGACTGTAGGTTGACGAGGGTGACAGAATAGCTCATGAAGGGAAGATGCCTTGTTGTGTTTTATGGTCACTAACATTAAATGTTCAAGTATTTGTGCAGCATTTGGTGATATTTTAGCCCGAATGGGTGTCACAGATTGCGGAAGTTGCTTGAAATATTGCTGGGTTCTGTTCAACTGACTGCCTGCCTGCTTGCGCCTGGGGGTTGGAGTGCAAGGTGACAGGGCTCCTAACAACCTGAAATGTAGGACGATCACACAGATTTGAGTAATACAATTCAGACAGGTCCTCCTGATCTCTTGGAGCAGCAAATGTGATGTGTTGTAAAAGCCTGGCTGCTGCCCAGTGTCTGTCCAGATGGAGGGCAGACACTGGGCACAGACACAGACACACCTGTCTGGGGGACAGACAGGTTGCTGGTGAGACACGTGACTAGACTGTAAATTGGGACGGATGAGGATCCAAATAGGCAGACATACAAGAAGAAAATTGCATCTATTCTGTTCCCAGCATTGTAAGGAGCACCATCATCTGACCAGAACAAACATCCATGGCTGAGGCTCATGCCTCCCAGGGCCAGAGACCTGGGTACCAATGAATGACACAAAGGTGCTTTCGCACATTTATTGAACTTGAAAGCAAAGTATCTTTTTGCCCATTTTCCTGTTGATTTTTCCTTCATTATGCATGTTAAATATCCCAGTTGTACATCATAAATACTCATGCTGTTATGTAACTTACAAGAATAAATACATACATTGGTTTTTTTAAACCAAATGGGTACATCTTGCAATATACTCAGCCATGGTTGCATTACTGAATCCACTAACAGCTACATCAGCAACAATCCTTATTTGCTATCCTTTCTATTCTTATTTAATTTTGGCATAAAAATTTTAATACTTTAAAATGATTTCACACTTACTACACTTTTGAGTTGTTTTATAGCGAATAGACATTTGTTAAAACTTTTTGGAGGGGGTCTAGGTGATTTAGAATTTTTTCCACACTTTTTTACTACTGCTGTGGATTTTAAATACCAGTTTGATCAATGGATCACATGGGGTAAAACAAGAAGCCTGAGGTGGCAGTGATTGGAGGCTTCAGCCTGCTGAGCTCAAATCAACCTTCTTCTACTCATAAACTCTTCAGTAACTGCGATGTCAACTCCAGAAGAGAGATCTGAACTCTGGCAAAAAAATAATTCAGCAAACAAAAACATTCTGCACTTTTTATGCACACATTTCAGATGAGAATTTATTTCTAACAATTGAGACTGTATCAGGGTACATGCATGGTTCTGTTCTATGGAATTGTAGAAAGTTAAAACATGAAACTTGACTTTTTAACCCTGATGTTACTTAGCACATAGAATAACACTTTAAACAAATGTTTTATATTTATTGTCTATTACAAAAGAGACTGTTAGTTCAAGGATGTGAGGGTGCATAATATATTTTAGCTGCTAAATAGTCTGCAAAAATATAATATATTCAGGCAAAAAAGCCTGAAATTTTGGCTTATTCCCCTAATAGGAGTATGACATTGGCATAATATATAATTCTGACCAAAAAATTTCAGTCAACAACAAAC
Organism: Arapaima gigas; assembly: GCA_900497675.1. Classification (NCBI taxonomy): domain Eukaryota; kingdom Metazoa; phylum Chordata; class Actinopteri; order Osteoglossiformes; family Osteoglossidae; genus Arapaima; species Arapaima gigas. The sequence goes on along the minus strand of UFQX01000495.1, from coordinate 441,029 downwards.
TCAGAATGTACTGTGTGGGGGGCTGGAAAGGTGTATATAAGTCACAGCCCCTGGCAACCTGGGTGACGGTGGTCTGAGATGCGAGGTGTGTGGTGTAAGGTCCCCTCAGCTGTGGAGGGGGTGTCACCTCTCGTTGGTTATGATGACAGAAGTGCCAATATAATGGGGCATCTCCCTGTGCATCTCGGGTGAGGAACTCGAAGCGGGACTCTGATTTCTGTAGGTATACGGCTCAAGTTCCTCCCCACGGTGGCTGTAACCATCTCCCAGGTGGCCCGTCAATGCATATGGTGGTGTCTGGAAGGATCCATGCTTGGCCAACACGTGGTGGAAGTTCAGTGACACATATGGGGCCTGGCCCTGAAAGCCCATTCCCATGAACATCCGCTGCTGTTCTCCAGCTGCTGCCACAGCTCCCTGGTCCAGCAGCTTCGCTGTTCCCCGGTCCCCCTTGCTCTCTGGCTGCTCCACAGCAGCATGGTTGGCTGTATGGGTGTAAGGTGCTTCTACTGCACACAGCCTCCGCCTCTGCTCCAGCATAGGCAAATGGTGGCCTAAGCCCTGGAGAGTCTTAGCGTGGCCATAGCTGACTTTGCCGAGGTGGTCCTTAAGGTTGTGGATGAGCTGCAGCTTGCCATTCTCCTCGGCAGCCCGCTGAGGGCTGTGCAGCCTGGTGTCCTGCCTACCCTGGCCAAGTGAGTCATGTTCATATGGCTCTTCCTTGAACCTGCTGTTAGGTCTGGATGTTGAGCAGCTGGAAAAGCCCTCAAGTGCTGATTCACCCACGTGCCTTCTGGTTGACAGGGGCCCTGTGGTCAAAATTGAAATGGAACATTAGAGCAACTTCACCTCATTTAGTGACATCAGGAAAGAATATCCTGAATGATGCAGCAGACATGGCCCCTGTCACCACTACACCGGTAACATCCGGCAACTGGATCCTTCATCCCATTGCTTTTCAGGTTATTAATAGACAACCTTCTCCACATAGGGGACCAGTTTTAAAAAAGTTTTCTCCTTACATTTTCTAGTTCTGCTGCATGTTTCACCCCTACTGAGCCATCGGCTTCTCTGCATTCCTTCATACTATCCAAATGATCTAGATATTTGTTTTCTCATTTGGCAGCAGAAGGTGTCATATATTTCAGATAACATACATCTGATATCTTATACATCTGATGTTTTTGTGTCAGCAGCTCCACCAAGAACCGCAAATAGCATTTGAGAGGTTCCTTTTTGAAAGGAAGACTCTTGAGACTTTAGTAGTGGACACCAAAGGACAAAAACAGGGTAAGATCAGTGTAAATTCAGTACTTTTTTTATTCCAGCTCAGACTTAAGTGGTCTGTTCCCCATATATTTCAATACGTTTAGTTCTTATTTTGAGAACCTAATGAAAAAATGTGATGGTGCATGTATATACCTCGTTTCTGCAGTCTTTCCGTATGCCGTACCTTGGTATGTGCTGGTGTACGAGTGGGAGGAAGAGCTGAGGGTGGGGCTGGGTAGAGGTTTGGCGCTGCGAGCAGGACAGGGCTCGCTGCAGCTCCAGTGCCCGTCACCATGGGCCTGCAGGGAGCTGAGCAGTTGGCGCATGGCCTGGCACGGGGAGCCTTGGCCTGGCCGCAGCTTCCTTCCGGCCAGAGCGGTTGGCTCCGAGGGGAAGTGGCTGTATGGGTAGGGAAAAGCCAGTCCACATGGAGGCCCGCACAGCAGCTCCCCGTGCTCTGACACAGAGCTCTGCTCCTGGCATGGGGCCAGGTTGTATGGCGGGCTCTCTTTCCAACTCCCAGCCTGGGGTGTGCACTCCATTTTGTCCTGGTGGAAAGAGCTGTTTGGCTGGGAAACGAGAAAAAGGAGTAAGGGGTAAAAATGAAAGCTGGATCTTTCTGTGGCTTAAGAAGGATCAGGCTTGATTTACCCTTATTACCCTTTATCAGCTCTTAAGAACAACAGTTTATACTCAAATTTGAACTAAAGCAACCCCTAAGAGGACAGCACACACAAGCTTTCACAAGCACTACGTAAATATATTTTGTTTGAAACTAGTGTTCACAAGCACTACCTACATCAGCCTAGTAGGGTTTAAACTTCCTTTGCAGCTCAACTAGTTCAGAAGCAAAGTCAAGGGATAGTCATCCAGTCAATAAGTGGATTCCATTGGAAAGTATAAGGGCAGAGCTTCTCTCCTATGCAGCCCAGAGTCCTAAAGCTTCTCTCGGCATCTGCACTGGTTGCGCTGCAGCTTGAGCTATATTTGTGATCGTGCTTATATGATTCAGTATGGACCACTTGCACTATTTTTCACAAGTAGATTGTGTGACCATGTTTGAATTAGATTGGGTTGAATACCGCTGAAGCTTACCTGGGGATAGGGGGCACTTTTTTTGGCTTTTGGCTTGACAGCTTTGGCTTTGAGGTGCTTGCGGGAGTCCTGAGAGGAGGCCAGGGGACTTCTGTATGCAAGGCTTGGCTTGGTGGCGCAGTTCTGCTCTTGAGAGAGCTGCAGGTCCTTGTACTCAATCTCTCTGGGGGTATGGGGGGCACATATCGGGATGCCTATTTAAACATCATGCCCCCTCTGGAGAGCAATAGGGACAGAAGCACAGCCTATTTTGTCAGCATATGCTGGCTGCAGGACTCACGTGAGGACGTAGTTCACACTGACGATGCAATGAGGACGTGACGAGCGACTGTTGTGGACGATGGTGGCGTAGCTTTGTACCCACACCCAGCCCCCGTGCTTAGACAGCAGGCGGTAATACTTGGTGGTCACCTGACCCTTCACCAGCACTGCAAATCAAGAAAGGAAAGGACTCTCTTTCTGTCTGCCTCATGAGGCAAAAGAAAGCACACCGGCCCCCATATTACCATCAAACTGAGTTTGACTTCCAGCAACTACTCTCTGGGTTTTCTGGGTAGGTGAAGGTACGAGAATGGTTTACCGTTGCTTCTTTTTCACATCTTTGAGTTGCAAACACAAGAAGAATTTTGCACAGCTGTAGCTGGGTTTGGACCTTCTGAGAAATACACAGTGGAACTTGGGAGCTGTGAGGCTGCGGCTGCACCACCACAACAGCGTAGCCTTGCTTATGTACTAATTTGGCTGCATTCTGTATTATGAGTTGCTTCTATGTTGTGACTGAAACAGCTGGAAAACATTTTTTGCATATATTAGCAATCATGATTTGTGTGCTGTTTAATTGAATAAACAGCATACTTGTAACTGAATTCTTTAAACTACATCCCTGGTTTAAATCCCACTCCTGCTGCTTGAACAGAATAAGAATCACAAGAAAGGTATTTACCCGGAAATGATGTAATAAAAATAAGACATAACTTGCTGTATATATAGAAACATAACTATATGTAGGCTGTTTTTGTACAAACCTAATATTGTAAGATATCTTTGACAATGGTGTCAAGCTTATAATATAGCCAACACTATAATAGTAATAATGGATTAGTAATAATAATGAAGTGCTGTAGCAGTGTTTAGTAGACTGTAGTATTTTGAAATTTCATAATGACTTTCACCTAGTGAAAAATAAACATGATTAAAAGTAAGTGATATTATGTCTGTCTTGACACAAACACAGAACCTCTACACTGTTACGCTTGTTTCCTTGTCGAATTTACAAGTTAATTTTCTTTATCTGGAATTAGTTTTCTCTAAGGAAGGAAGTAACGAGTGTTGACTGCTTGCTACCCTAGAAAGTTTAGGTCTCCCCATAGGTGCGGGATAGCTAGTGTGGTACTGTTGAGCAGCGGCTTACACAGGTGATGAGCATATCTCAAGTGGAACACATCGCAGCCATGGACGTGGTGGTAGAGGGTCTTCTCTATCAGGTCCTGGGGCTCATAGCCAGTAAGCTCAGCCACCCTTTGTCACATGACAATAACAAGGATAAAAAGGTAATCTGAGAGAGAAACTTTCAAACTATATAAATTCATAACCTTTTGTGTTGCTTTTAGAGAAAATTACAAACAGTTACACTGCACAGTAAACTGTGTCTACAGTATTGGCAGCAGAACAGCAACTGTAGATGTACGAACAGCCAGCTTTGCCTCAGCACTGTAGATTCAATTTGACACCAGTGCCACTGTGCACTGAACACCAACATACACACGCTTACACAGAAAGTTTCTACATGAGTAATTCACTTGAATATCTGGCTTGAGGATACCACAGTTGAGCCCTTCATGGGACTCAAACCAGCAACCTTGCAGTTACCAGCTGCTATTGTGTGTCAGATCTTATAAAAACCTTTCTTAGATTCCCATGTGGTTACACATTTATTATTCTGCATAATATATCTAAGAGCAAAATAGTACTAGGAAGACTGGGTTGAACATTAATTTTCCATTTACAGCCCTGGCTCACTGCCTTAGGCTAAACTGAAGTGCCATAAACATTTATAACAAACACCCACCCCTGCCTACTGCTGAGAGTACTGATCCTTACCGTGAATCCAAGAAGATGAGCTTGAGGTCCAGGCTAGCCCGGAACATGAACATGTTGCTGTGCAGCTTGATCTCTGTGATGCCACTAGGAGGCAGCGAGTGGCCCACTGCCACCAGGCCCACGATCTGGTAGCAGGAGTCATACAGAGCCATGTCCGTCACATACTGGCGGATCTTCAAGTACCCGCTGCAGTGGATCACCTGGTCCCAGTGGGAGATGGTGACAGACCGTGGGCAGTAAGTCAGTGGACCACAGATGTAGGTCTTGTTCAGAAAAAACACTTAATTGAAAATACTTCTTTCAGATATTTTAAGGAAACTCATCCTTTATGGAAAGTCAGTTTTGGTTCAGTGCATTTCAGTGTAAGATCTATTATCATTATTACACACTGATGGGATAAACTGCCTCAAACACCCTACTATAGAAGACGGTTAGAAATGGCAGCTGAATTGGTGATGGTGCCTGGGAATTCCAGGTATTCAAGAAAAAATTCTTGAAAAAACAAAAAATATGTAAAGACTCATTTCTTTATTTTTGCCATATAGTTGAAAATCTTTTTAAAAAATATTTTATTTTTATTTTTTGCGCTTGCTGCCCAGACAAGATCAAGGCCCTCCCATTTCTGTAGCCCAGATAAACACTCACCCTGAGCCTAATGAGACCTGGACCCCACGCTATTTATCTTCCCCACTTCCTGTTTACTCATGGGGTGTTGCCAGGGTATCCGGCGGCACCCTTGAGTTCAGCATGATTTATTCTCTACTTAACATAAATGGGCTGTTTATTGCCAGTGCAAATTTCAAATAAATCTGAGAAACAGTCTTCAGGTTGATTTATGGGGACCCCTGATTGAGGGAATTTGTTTAAAGTCATGAACCACAGCTCAAGAAAGACCAGGGGGAGAACTATGATTGATATACTGGGGGGGGGGGGGGGTTATTCGCTTGTGCATGGAAGATNATTCAGCTTGTTTGTGGGGGGGGGGGGGGGGGGGGGGGGTTATTCGCTTGTGCATGGAAGATGGCTTGACTTTTAGTGAGCCCAGTGAATGCAGTAGCACCAAGAGTGAAACAGTTATTTCCCAGGATTTTCCTCAGTTTACACCTCATAAACCCTAAAATGTGGAGAATGTTTAAGAAATGACTTGCCTCTCCATTTGCTGATATCCTTTGCATGAAGGAAGCAGTGGTGCTTTAGAACATCTAGTTGTATGAGGTGTAAGCCGGAGTTGGCATGGAAAGCTGTCCATGAAAGGGCACAGGAAACTAGATCAATTTAATGGGGAACTATTTTAGTGGTTTATGAAGTCAGCCAGTGGGTGTGATGGTTAGGGATGTGGGCATGTAATCAGATAGTTATCAGTTACTAGTATTCCCCCCTACAGTAGAAGCCTTGCTGTTGTACCATGGAGACAGGTGACACCTTCCAATAAAGTATCCTGCATAAACAGGACAAGTACAAAGTTTCAGCAAGTCAATTCTGTGTTCATTTTCTGGCTTCTGCAGCTGCTGGTCGTGTCCTCCTCGATCATACGATGCAGACCGTGATTCGACTCAACCCCGCTCACCTTGTAACCGCCGCAGGTGAGGCCTGCATTTCGCTTGGCCAGCACACATTTCATCCTGAGGAAGAAGGAACGCTCTAGCTCATACTCTGTAAGGAATAGAAAGGGGAACTGTGAGCAAGTCATCAACAAACCTTGTTACCGCCATCATTGTTCTCCTAGAAACGAGAAACATGGAATTTTAATGCATTTGTTCCTTTTTCCTGATAAGTGATTGTATTACAGGGGTGGTCCTGTTTCGGATTGTGCGCAATGTGGATTCTAGGTAATCCATCAGGACTCTGTCTTATTAAAAATCAAGAGCTCTGCATTGTGGGAGAGCTTTGGGAAGCTAATGCCTCCCCAGGCATTTTCAAAACAGTAATGAGAACAGTACAATCTGACTGCACAGTCTTGCACTCATACTCATACATACACTCAGAGCTGTGCTGTGTTGCAATGACAGTATAGTTATCGTGCCCCTGTGAGTTCCTGTATGTTATGGATTTCCTTCCCTAATAAGGAAAGTTATAAATTTATTGCCTATAGTGTCACAGAATGGACACCACACAACCTCTAATAGGGACCCACTTATGGCAATAAGCTGCAAATGGTGTTCTCAGCTATTCCAACTGACAGGTCCAATATCTGCTTGGACTCACAGTCTGGATGTGAGTATACAATATTATACAAAGTACTGATACCACCTTGCACCTGGCTCCGGCTGGGGCAGTACTGATCACCGATAACACAGAGAAAGCAAAGCACCTTGTAGGACGTGAGGATGGAAAGGCTGGTGGGCGCTGAGCACAGCAGTCATCTCGTCGTGATCCGACGGGTGGATGTACTCAAAGATGCTGTTACCAGTCAGCTCAACCTGATACAAGGAAGGGTCGTCCATCACATCAAAATGCAAACTAAAGATATGGACTGATTTACTACTGTCTTTCTATGGAAATCCAATGACATATACCAGTATCAAAATAGTTTGATACCTGTATTTGCTTGTTTACCCAAACTAGGATAGTAAACATTTTTTAAATGAAGGAGGGTGGGCTAAACGCATGAACATGTACTTCAAACATGATCATTCACTACTGGCAACATAATCCCCCTGTTGCTATGCATCCAGGATAAAGTGAGGGTGGGGGTAATTCATTATCAGTGCTTTGTGATGTTGCATCATTTAGCCATGTGGTTTTGTGTCATCTGATTGGATGTCTTCACCCTCAAAAAAGGCAATTTCTGCAATGAATTGTGGGGCAGTAAGTCTCTCACTGCCACTGAAATCAATCTGTGTGCCCCATTTAGCTGCAGCTCTAAGTTAATGTCAGACTGAAAGACACTGGAACTGGGCAGGAAACACAAAGGTTAATTTATAAAACAAAAAATTTGCATGTAAAAACAAAGTACTCTACTTCTTGGACTTTGAGCCATTTTCCTCCAAAAATTTGTGAGGTCGGATCAGAACACCAAATGGGTCATTGCCTGCCGCTCCAAGTATAAATTAGTTTCTTCACAGCAGCGACCTGGAAGATTAATCCAACCTTTGTAGTGGAAGAGCACTGTGATGCTGGGAACAGTTGGGCTGGGTGGAATGCACAGCAGCCAAGTGGGGGTGAAGGTGTGTGTGAGGCTGGCACCAAAGCCCCTGGACGCCATTGGACTGATGTGTCTGACACTTTTCCCAGCATGTGACATTTGCTCACTGCGCTGATCCAGCCTCCGGGGTGCCAAGGAGGTAGGTCCATTTGAATGGCCCAGGAGCTCACCTGTACCATAGTGGGCCATTTGCATACAGCCGCCTGTGGAGGTGACAGCAGTCTGGAGACCCGCTGTGAGGTCCTTGTTTTGACTACCCAGCCCTGGCCTCCGCCCCACGCCTGTCATCCCTAAGCCTCCCTTTCAGGGCTGTCCACCTGCCACACCTGTCGATTCACGTTGCCTGTCGTTTGCTCAGGTGGGGCATTTACAGCTTGGCATTTTTGCTTGCTGAGGCCAACGTTTCCCAGATCTACAACCTTTCATCTGAGCAGCTTGCTCTGCCCAACCAGCTTATATCCCAGGAAAAGTGGAAAGACAAATGGCACAGGTCTGTGTACCCTGGAGTGCAGGCTTGTGAGGAAAGCATTGTTCATTGAGTATTTCTTGCTGTATCCCATGATGCTCTCAACAAATGTTTGACGACGTTGTGTTCATGTGCATGCAGGGGAAGCGGTAAGTGTGGCTGGATTTTTCAGGTCTCTGAATGCAATCTCCAAACCGCAGGTTTATGCTGAGGTGTCAAATGGCCATATACTAAAGGAGACGGACCACCCTCAACATCAGTTCAGTTTTTAAGATCTCAATTGTGGCAGTTCAACATCAGCAGCTATTACGCTCAGACCTTCTCCTTGCAGCACATTTAAAGCAATGTTTAATGTTGCTGTCATTTCTAAGAATGCTATTTCAAGCCTCCAAGTTAGGGGCCATGGGGGATCTATCACAACTATCTGAGAACCATAGTACACTAGGCTGACAAAGATACCCCATGGACCAGTCCGTTAGAATATTTCAAACCAGCACCTCTCAACTGGGACTGGGACTTCCTAACAGAACACTCTTCCCTAGTGTTCCAGGCTGGAAAAACAGACTGAACCACCCACACGATCCCTCTACCATCCCTCCTACACGTGCTTGCATGGGCAACCACTGAAGCCAAAAACAAGACCCACTGAGAGCAGAAAGGAATGGCTGTCGGTGATTCCTGTGGTTTAGTGAAATCTTCAGTTTATGTTGAGACCCACCCATAACAGGAGGTCTCTGGATCTCCTAACATTACTTTGGCAGTTCCTTCAGCCTATATGTTGCCCTGTGTGGATCACAACTACACTTGGCTGCCACATGAGAAGATTAAAAACATTATTCGACAGCTGTTGGAGAGTCATCCAGGGGCTTAATGTAAAGTCCCTCAGTGCTATACCCATTTTTATAAATACATCAGTTACTTTAAGACTCCAAATCAAACTACCCCAAAATAAAAAAAAACTGCTGTAAATCAAAGCACTATCAGCATCTGATAGCATTTATTATGAAACTGTAAGGTTGCAGGTTCTACTTGTGGACAACACAGTTGCTTATCTTGTACTGGGAAAACTAACATTTTACTTTCCCTGGTTGTCTGAGCAGTAGAAAGTCTGATGGGAATAACAAGAAGTATGTGGTCCTGAATTAACACGCTCACTGAATCCAGAAAAAAGCATGCAGTATTGAGCCATGGGGTACATCTACAAGATTTCCCAATACAGTTGTGTTCTATTTACAGTGTGCTCTATATTTGTGAAATATTTTCTACATTATGTACAGTATCTCCCATTATTTGCAAAAGATTAAAGATTAGTGCTCACCTGTGTCTAATATTTATACTGTTTTGTCCCAGGATATGACTGGGTGATAACAATGGTATGTTCACTGATAATGATAACAGCAGTGATGGTATTGCACATGGAAACAACCATCTGAGATAGGAAGCTATGAGAGTCGATGAATGAGCCCTAGTCAGACTCACCTGTGACAAACCCAGGTGCACAGAGGCTGTCTCTGAGATGTACATGATCTTACCATCCGAGGCCACAACAAACACAAAGCCATCCAGGGTCTGTAGAAGTCAGAGCACAAAAAATTGAGAGCAGACAAAACACGGAATGAAAGTTTGTTGATACGGAGTGAAGGTATTAGCTTCATATAGATGACCTGACATAAAAACTGCTCGGTGATAATCTAGTTTTTTATTGCTTTTCAGACACAATGGAGCTGCATACTGTACTGTAGCATTTCAAGTTATGTAACTTGTTTAGTGACTACAGGAGGGCCACATATTGAAGTTAACCGTAAGAACACCCCTTTTTACAAGTTTAGATCCCTGAAAACTACACTACCGACTGCTCCACTGTACCACTGAATGCATGAATGATGTTCTGTGCTCATATAAAAAGGAAAAATACACACATATACATACAGTGTATGTTACAGAGAGGTTGCGCATGAGCGTGGACATATACAGTATCAGGAATTTATCCTTAACAAACAAATAAAAATAATATAATATGTAGGAGTCCCTTTTTACTCAGAGTTCATGCACAATGAGTTCTTGGGTTATTTTTATTTTTAGCCCAGCACTATATTGCTGCTGATTTTGTAAGTGGTAAAACACAGTGCTTACCTGAAGCAAGTGAGAACCCAGTTCTTTTGCCATGTTGTCCAAAGGACTGACACGGGGAGGTTGGCCCCAGGCCTCCCCAAGACCTGGAGAAGACACATAGAGCTAAAGTTTCTCAGGGAGATTCTGCCCCTAATCTTGTAGAATGTAAAGAACCAGCAATGTTTTGCTGTCAGTCCACTTCTGATCAATTGTAATGCTGTATTGCAGCTTGCCAGGTTGATTCAATCACTGTGATGCTGCCAGTGCAAATCCAGCCATCACATTTTTTTCTGTTTTTGAGTGTAATTAATTTTGGCTGTGGAAACTTCAGGCCAACACATTTAGCAAAATATCCTACTTGAAATATGTTCCCTCATGGATCTCGTGGTGGGTTTCGTGGTAGTGAAATCAAGGAAATGCACAACATGTCTCAGAAATAAGTGTCACATTCACAAAGTACTTGCATGGCATGATTGAAACATGAAGGAAAAAGGAAAAAAAAGGAAAAAGGTTTATCTTTCAGCAGAAATTCTCCGTCTTCTGGCTGCTCTGCTGCACTTGCTCTTAATTCACTGACCAAGTTTCACAACTTGCAGCAAATAATTTAGGCATCTTTGATGCAGCTGTGAACAATCGGCTGAGACACAGAGCTCTTTTGACACAATGCCTCTAAACCCATCTCAACAGATGGCTCAGAGCCAACCTCAGCAGTTACAGCGAAAGCTCTGTGGCATCAGAGTTCTCTAAAAAGGTCTGCTTTTCTTTAGTTAACATGTTGACAGTCAAACAAGTGTACCCATGTGCAAATGACAGACTGTGATGTACTTCATCTTATTCTGACATTGACCAACACATTAACCCGTATGCCAATAAACTTTGTAATTGTGTGTTTGTGCGAGTGCCATAGTATATAGTTAATTGTTCAAACAGTAGATAACTACCTTGTTTATCATGATATAGTCTTGCAGCTGCTATGCATGAATATAAAATGGAAGTTGTACATCACATGCTTCGCAGACAGAATACAACAAAGACTAGCAGAAGTTATGCATGTAATCATATGTATTTATGTACATATGTATATTCTTTCAAAAAACCATTATCTCACCTTGTCTTATGAGCAGTAAAATTGCAGCGAGAGGAATAAACAGCATGTTCAGAAAGTTTAGATCTGTACAATTCAAATGAACCCTGAATTCTTGTTAAACTCACCAGAAAAGCTACAACACACAAGTCAAAGCTGGGAATTTTGCCTACAGATGAATCATATTTTAATTTGTCTGACTGCATAAAAATGGTGAATCTCTCAGCTCCTCACTGAATCCCTGTCACAGTAACAACACTAAAGAAGGCATAAAGAAGTCCCCTTTACCGTCAAAGAACTGGTTTCCACTAAAGAAATACATGGAGAGTATAGTAGGTCAACGCCATTTTTGGTAGACTGGAGACTGGCAGGTTGTGTTCCACTGACACTGTTTAATTCACAGCAAACCACAGCGTGGTGGTTTGGTTCCTGGGACTTATTCGGACCACACTTGGGGACACTTGGCCACATCCAGAATAAGCAGGACTTCTATCATCACCAAGATGACTGATGATGGTCAGGGGTGACCCCCAGAAAGAGGATCAAAAGGCCCTCAGAGCTTTTGAGACTGAGGTGTGTGGTGTCATCACACTTTTCTTGCAGTTAGTGTATATGCAATTATCCTTGCATTTACAACAATCTGCACATTTGCAACTGCTGTTAAAGAGAGTAAATGGCAACAAAAGCAAAAGGTAGATTTAAATGTTTTAACAGTATAGCTAAATGCAGATAAAATAAATATATTAAGAATAATTCAGTTTAATTCTCTGCCTTTCTATGCAAAGCCACAGTTAGCTGTTTCTTTCCTCAGCTCATCTTATGATAATATAATTAGACTTGGTTAAACATTAATACACTGTTTCAAAGCCAGCATTTGTAGTTTAAAAAATGTTTCAAATTTTCATGCCCATGTATTTATTTAATCTGCCAGAGCATGGACAACTGTGTCTTATTTGTACAGTACCCTACTAAACTGTGACTGGGACAGAGCTGAGATGTAAAGCTTCCACTTGACATACTCTGTATTCTGAGCAGTAACTTTGCATCATTCCCTCATTTACTTGTGTAAGTTTTCTTGCAAAATTACTCCAGTCAATTATATTGTCTCTAAAAGATTTCTCATGTTACAAAGCCAAGTGGAACAGGAAAGGAACATGTCTACCAGCAGCTACTGTGCCCATGCACTGTACTGCAAAGGCTCCATTAAAAAATACATTTTTTATACATCAACACTAACAGCAGTTCTTAGTTTTGCAATGTATGGTATTCATAAAATCTCCGGTGTTTATTAGAATATGTCTTAAAATAGCTAATATTTCAATTTTGAAGCTGAAAAATTTCTATTTAATTATTTTCTATTTAATGTTATTCATAATAAAGGAGTTGTTATATGATCAACAGAAATATTTAAAACACATTTGGGGAATAACCTGTTAACAGTTCTAGCAGAGCCAGTACAACCTTTTTTAAGTAATAATAACATGTTTACCAGAGAGGAGGTAAATACTAGCACCACTGCCTCAAAAAGGAAAAAGTGTACTATGCATATGCAGTGTTTTACACTTTTATATGTACAAAGTATTGTCAGATATTACTTATATCAGAAATAAACGCTCGATTAATGTATCCAATGAGTTTTTCAAATTAACGTATGAATACGGTGTTTTAATAAACAGCCGATGCTTAAATGACCTCAGTTAAATTTAGTATAATTTCAAATGAATATTTTGCTGAAGCCCAGCGATTTCACGAAATATAACGGTTGTCTCCTACTTAACTGGATAGTCTGTGTAAAATCCGGGTTCAATACACGAAGAAATAGTAAGGATGTTGCGGCGAGTGTGTCGATACACAGAGTCTGGTACACCACCTTTTCGTTACACTGAACTTTTAAAACCTCAGTTAATCTAAACTTTGCGTGCTTTGGAATTTCAGCAAATACAAATCTGCTAAAATATTACACAATAAATGTTGTCAAACCTTAGATATTTATATCGTATTTAGTAAAACGAACAACATTTTGCAATTTACATTATTGACGTTAGTTTGAACAGCTTGATCGCTCACATTTTTAAATTAGTTAAAAAGTTTAAAAAAACTTCTTGATGCATTTTCACTGTAGTGTTGTAGATAACATTTAATTACGTCATAATAAATAAATAAAATTCTTTGTAAAACCACACATTCAATAACAATATAGTAATAATTAAACAATCATTAAAACTGAAATGTAAATCGCGTTGTCTTCAAAATTTCTACAGCAATCATTTTAGATAAAAGTTTGAAATATTTCTCAGAACGACAATGCTGCGAAAACTGCACTTAATCTCTTGGTCTCCGAAATTAATTAATAAATAAAAAGAATTTTAATACAGAAACGCAGCACAACGGTTTGTTAACAAATGCCGTGATATAAAGTAGTAGCACTGTAAATGAATTCACTGTTTTTAAATATATATAATTTGTATACTTTAACAATATTTCTTAATGCAGTGAAGTTGTGGCGATAATGCAGGTCAGTAAGAAAAGTGTCACCAATAATGGCTTTTATTTCATCAAAAAACAGAAAATCACAAATTTAATATAAATGAAAATATAGGGGGGGGCAGTTCGTCCAGTGTATCAGTAAAAACGTATTTTTCATTTAAGTTTGACCACTACCATACCTGCCAGTTTTACATTAAATAAATCTTTGGAAAAGCAATATAAGCTGCAGTGAAAGTGTAAAGTTTAAAACCATATGTAACTATGATACTCATTTGACCTGCAAGTCCAAATGAAAGTAATCAGAAACTTGAAGACATTAAAAAAAACATGGTTTCCCTCAATCATTTGTAATATAATTTCGGTTAATTCATTTGAAAACTTCAATAATGAAATTTGGCAGCGTCATCTTTAAACAATGAAATGCTCTCGCGGGGCCCAGGTGAGCAGCACTGTTCTGGATCACAGGTAATGTCAAGTTATCAGAGGCAATGAGAGGGAACACAGTGCAGTCACTACCGCAAACGGGGCCATGAATGGGAACACAGTCCGTCAAGGAGAGGAACAGCCCCCGCAGTCTCTGTTCCAGCCACCCCCGATAACTGGCTCATTTATTATCAGGAATAAACTCAAAACTGAACAGCTGGTACAGTTATTTTACACGACATAAAATGATGTAGCAGGTGGAAAATAAAAGTATACTGGCAATATATATATATACTGATTTAATTGACAGACCGTCCGTCTGTTACGTTATACTATTCATACATTTTAAATTATTTAATGTCGAGATTTCGTAAGGTTCTTTAAATACTGATGTACTCAAATGTATATGAAACGAACAACAATTAAAAATTAGTTAAAATGCCCCGTCTTCTTACTAAATATGAACATTGCAAAAAAATGCCCACATGCAATTTTCTAATTTAATTTCGTCTCCCCGCAGAAACGGGCCCCATTCAATGTGTAGTAAAGCAGCGGCCCCTTTTCCGAGCAAACTACTACCAGGCAGCGAACCTCGCAGACGACGGAATTCAAGGCAATAAAAAACAGATGCATATTTTTCATTTGCCGCACTTGACACAAACCATAAAGGGCTTCCGTGAAAAAATGTTAGCAGATTTGACCACGAAGTACCAGTTATTTAAATTTTTTTATGGAAAATGATATTTCAGCATTTTAGATGTCTTTTTGTTGGCGTCATAAATATGCGACTGGTAACACTAGCAGCAAACAACAACAACACTAATAATAATAATAGTAATAATAATAATAATAATAATAATAAAATACTCACCATCGGGGAAGACAGCCCTCATCTTGAGGTAACTGGTGGTCAGCCGGATAATGGAGGCCTTGTCTAGCTGTGAAGTGATGGCCGAAGGCAAGGGCAGCAGTTTGGCCAGTTCGTAAAACTCCCCGTTCTCTTTTTCCCGTCTCGTCTTCGCCGCGTTCTTGGACTTCTCCTTCATCTCGGACCTGTGAGGATGGCGGGCAGCTGCCACTTCCTACCACTAGGTCTCTATCTCTGAATCAGAACATTTCGGCACTCATCACAGGTCGTGTCCATCGCGCACTGTTCCGCTGGCGACACGCAGTCCTCCGGGCCACTCATCCTCGGGGTTTTGCAGGTGAAAAACGCTTCCTTGCTCACGAGGCTGCATTTTGTACTTGGTCCAAAAGAACATGACGGACGATGCCAACTTATCAGTCAAAACCAAAGTGAATTATGCGTGAGTTACAGGTCATTGTTTCGAACACTGACAAACAAGTTACTGCTCACGTGCAATTTACGCACCAACAAAACTCACTTGCCCTACAGCAAAGTATTCATGTCAAAGCAATGATTCGCAGTGTGTATTTCCACAGCATCTAACAGGTTAGACAATATTTTCGACATTAACAAGTGCTAACACGAGGGGTCCCTGGATCCCGCACGTCCTCGGCTGCGAGCACGCGGGCGTCCCGCCACACACCTGGAGGGAGACTAGCCCGTTTTTCACCGCATCTTTGTGAACGCAGGGAGAGCGGGCTTAACCAAGCGTTCCAAAAGTAACAATAATGACAATAAAATCAAGTAACTCAAACGCCTTCAGACGAAGCCCGTGCGAAAAGGGCCCTCTGAAAATAGAAGAGTTTTGTCAGTGAGAAACTGATACGGTTCGAATGCTGCTGCCACCACTTCTGGGGAAACCCGGGACTAGAGAAAACTGTGGGTAAATACATTATTATTATTATTATTATTATTATTATTAAGCTATCTGACACCTTTGCCCAAGGTGACTTGCGATTTTACGGAGGAGCATTACAGTGATTTACCCGTTCATGCAGCAGGGTATTGTGACTGTGTCCGTTCAGGGTCAGTACCTCGGTTTCTGTTAGTGACGGTAGTTCACCGGGGCTCCTTTAGTCCGCGGCGCGGACATCCTCCATCCTCCATGAGTGCGACCGACTGCGCGCGGATAAACAGCGGCAGGAAGAAGCCCCTCGCACCGCGCACACCGTCTTTCACTGGACCATCTCCTGCCAACAGGTCCTGTGGCAGCAGAAACACGTGAAGTTCTTTCACTCCCGCTAACTGTCCTCCGTCCTTCCCCGCGCAGATCCTCCAAAGCGCGTCGATAATCCTAAAAAAATGGAATGATATTCTTAGCAGCACGCGCTAACTTCTTTCGCAGAAGCGGGGTCGCTCGCCGAGAGAGGGAGGCGCCGGGAGCGCGCAGAGGGAGGGCGCGCTTCTGAACAGTTACGTCACGGTGTCTCCGAAGCAGGGCGCGGGGTAATACATCGGATGAGCAGTGACATTTATCCGCAGGATGCGACAGCGGTGTCGTATGACAATGTCCTCATGCACAAACTGGACTTTTCATTTCGAACAGAAGAAACTGATCTTATTAATTGATATCCATATATGCATGTAAACGCAAGTATATCATCTTATATGTACATCATGATAAATCTGTGTAACCATATATGTATTTACTGCCATATAACCCTATATATGTGTATTTGGAAATTGAGGATTTAGCCCAAATCTTTTGGAAATATATTTCTCCGCTGATCCAGACTAGAATCCCGCTGGCAATGACTTTATTCGCAAAATGACATCCGATATAGTGATGAATGAATTTGAAAACTCAGTCATACTGTATGCAGGGCGTGTTGGCGTTTGCTACCTGTGCCTGTGTGAGGGGGACGTCCTCTTTATTCGTCGTTTATCATTTTTTTCGTTATTTGTGCATTTTCACTTCACCGCATTAACAGTAAATATAAATCAGTAAATATAGTATATGTGCGCAAAGGAATGAAACTTTGATTTTTATAGCACCTATGTTCCTACTTTTTAACTGAATTTATATCTGTAAAGTTGATGCTTTTGCAAAATTTTCCTTATAAAAATGTAAAATTGTTTTAATTGCGAACGTTCAAGTGGATCAGACAAATAAAGAATTTTAATAGGAAAAGGAATATAATCATTTTTAATATTTCTAACAGATTCGGAGTGCTCAAAATTTGTACATGTAAATGTTTCCGTATATCTGATTATATTCGAATGCAGTTGAATTAACGTTAGATCGCACAGAAAACGTTATTTATTCGATCGAAAACACAAGTTGAGTAGATTTCCCTGTCTGTCGTTATCGTAGATATATATACAGCTTTGCTACAGGCCACGTTTTAATAAAATAAATGTGCATGTGTATTTTTACAAGCACAATATTTAAAAATTTAATATGTCTGGAATAAAAGGCATCCCATTAAAAAGTAAATATTGTTCTCTACTTCTTACACGACCCTGCTTACGTATTTCAGGTGTCATAAACGATCATTTTTTTGCGAAATGTTTCACATTACAATAAATATACAATTTCAGCTTTCTTCCGACTAGCTATATTTCTAAATTGCGATTATGCATTTATAGAAGTAGCAATTGTGTTTTAAAACGCCTTTATTAGTAGATGAAAACACGCTCGCATTTTCCCTGAAACGTCTCTCTGTTTCTTCAGTCCCAAAACATAAATTTTATTTCTTCGCGGTTTGCCCTAAATTTGGGAGAAATGTTATGCAAATGATGGCAAATCTGCACCAAATATATATTCCTACTTTCAAAAAAAATATGAAAAGACTTTGTTGTTCAAGTACAGACTGACCTGAAGAACATAATTTGGTATGAAATTACAGCCCGAAAATATTACAAATAGATGCTTTCATTGCAAATGGCATTAGACATAACCAAATATTTTATACTTGCGGAAGGATACAGGTTAAAATAGTTAATTCGTGTTTATATTTAGACTCATATGGTCACCAACAATACCTATACATTATTTTTCATATACGGTCGAACACATTACGTTTTGCATGTGTATAAAGAAGTACAATTGAAAGGGTTGCCAAATGTTTGATCAATAAGCAATTTTTATTATTGTTACTAATACGTTTTCAGTTGTTAATGTAAATGCATTGCTCGAATTCACTAAAATACCTCTATAACCTTACCTAACATTAACACCCAGGCTGTAAATAATTTCAAATATTGTGGCACAGTTTTACCATTTCTGTAAAAGTGACAGACTCTGGTTTATTATACTCATTGCTCTTGCTTGGTCTTAGAAAAGACCTGATTAACATTTTAAAAAGTAACGATGAATGTAGTCTTAAACATTTGTGGCAATACATCATGCCCTAAAAGTTAGTGTTTCTATAGCTGGGAAGGGTGTTTGGATGAAATGCTCCTTCATATGTTTCCCTAGGAAGAAGTACATTGACACCACACAGAGGCCTGTTGTCAGTGAGCACCAGTCTAACACTGGTGTCTTGTTCGCATGTAGAGGTCGGGGAGTCTTGATGCGTTGTTGAGGCTGCAGTATTTAAGTAGACATGTCTCCTTGGTCTATCTATATTATAACCATGTGGTGCAGTTGAACAGAGAATCACAACACATCTCCATGAAAATGGAGCATCAGAAGAGCTGGACAGGTCACAGGAGGCAGCCACCGCTGTCCTGCTTAGGGTTGGCTCCTCTCAATCTGAAGGTACATGGTATAATTCTCACTCCTTGATCAAGATACTTGCCCTGAACAGACACAATAAGTGCAGTGTAGTGTATAAATGGGTAAATCACTGCAAATGACTTGTGTAATACTTGCAGGTCACTTTGGGTAAAGGGATCAGAAACAAGAGTTTAATGGAAATAACAATATTTGATTCTTTCCCCCCAGAATTACTCCTGTCTCCAAGAAGCTCATCTATAATGGAGCTCTGATATTGCCACCTAATGCCCCTTAATGCCAAAAAATGCGCAGTCACAAAAATAATACATTTTAATGTGTATGAAGCATTTCATACTATTTTATATGCTACCAGTATCGTTGTGTGAGTATAAAGGACCACTTTTTATAAGAAAATAGCACATTTTTAAATAGTAGCCTGTAGTTAATAGCTGTAGGCCTAAGGTATCATTTTAATTTTCCGTGGAGAATACTAAATCTAGAAATAATTTTAATAAATGTTTAATTTTGTGCACATGGCTCCTAAAAATATTTGATATGGATAATTACTCTCGGGGAAATATGGGGGTCCTTCACTAGCTGAACAGCAGCCTTTAAAGAGTGTAATCAGTTCATTTATTTATGTTTCTGCGTTGGCTGTGATGTTGAGCTATCACTTTCTGGGCTCCTGTCACTGCTGATGGATTAATGCACTGAAACCCCAATATGGAAAATCAGGACCTGCTCTTCTCCAGCCAAAGGCTGCGGTTTCCCATCAGCCCACCCCAGGACGGGTTTCTCTGCCTGTAGACAGAGTTGTAAGGACCATATGAGTTGCTAACTGTCACTGAGAATGGATGTGACAGTGGGAGAATTTGACTGACAGATTTTTTTCCCAGCTGAACTTGTGCCATATTTACTTCTCTTGTACATGTGGCATCCCGACATGAGAACTCAGACCACACAAAAAGAGATGTCCTGTTGAGTGAAGAATTTTAAATGAATAAATCAGAAAAAAATGCATTCTTTTGTTTTCAGTTTTCCTGGCTATCAATACACACATTTTATATACTGTGATTCATTTTCCCTCTAAAATGTTAATATAGACCATATTTTTAGTACTTATTTCCTTGAAGCATTATGAATGTGTGTGCGTGTGTGTGTGTGTGTGTAAGCCTGTCAGCATATGAGTGAATCTGAGTGTATCTGAAATGGTGCAGAGGCGGGGAAAAACTTAACCCCCATTAACTCCAGTCACGGTATATAGACTAATTAAACTTTCACACTTCCAGGTGTGTTATTTTCAGCTACGTTCCATTTGTCCTGATTCTCACCTTCCACTGAGGTGCTGATGTAGTTGAATGGTAAGTTAAAAATATTGACTAAATATTGACTTCATATTGTACCCAAAGGCTTCACATCTAGCCTGAAAAGCAGAAATTAAGTTTTTCATCTTAATCTTTCTGAAATGAGGAAATTACAGAGTAAAGAATTAAATGGTACTGGCTGTATAACAATTTATTTAAAATGCAAAACTGCTAATGTATATGTTGCCCAATATTATATGTTTATTTGAAGGAATATAATATAGGAGGATTTTGTTAAATGTTTCCATGTGCAAAAATGTTAAAAAGTTGTGTTCATATTATTTCAGAAGGAATGCAGGCAATTTGGTTTATAAGGTAATTACAGGAAAACCGGGAATGAAAATAAACAGTTTGCGAGGCAAGTATGAGTATCTGCACTTAAAGTAAACCGTTCAGTGATACAAAGAGCATTGCAGCCCTACAGCTCTGCACTCTATCGCTGCTGTTGCTGCCTGGAAGCTCCATTGACAGCCAAGGCACTGCTCACGTTCAGTCCCAAGCAAACAAGCAACATGTGTTACGATCACTTTGGACACCATTCATTTTGAAATAGTTTTTTTTGGGGGAAAAATTGATCTGCTGTTATTAGGTTTGAAGACCTGGAATTTTGTACTTTTTAGATCTTGTAAATATTTTACTCTTAGATCTCTTTACTTATTTAATCAGAGTGCATAATATACTCAAAGCAATTGTCACTCAGAATTATATTCTCTCCACATCTCACTCAGCAGATTGCACTGCACAACTTTTCAAAATAAGCAAAAGTTATATTAGTCAAAAGCATATTAGTCAAAATAAAATGAAAATTCTGCTGAGGTGCAGTAGTTTGGCATTGATAACTGAGCCACCTTGGACAAATTTGCCAGGTAATAGATAAAAGAATAACAATGACAATTTGTCAACAAAATATTATGTCTCTGTTAAAAGGACATGGAATTTTAATATTTTATATTTTACTGCTGTCCACAGAATCTTGACTTTTCTTATGCCTGAAAAAACAAAATCTCCAGGACTAGTTAGTCAGTGCTTCCCTGAAGTAATTCTTGAATTTATTCAAAAAAACATGAGACATTATACAGAGAGATGATTAATGATACATTAAACAGTTTAATATCCAAAAGAACATCTGGTACTCTGAATTCTCCCATCAGCACTCTTTTTCCTGTTATGCTTATCTTGTAATAATTTTGCACTGAACAGAGTCCATGTAACCCAACTTAAATAATTTCCATACTATTCCATTTTCATACTGTTCTGGTAGTTCAAAGGCTCAAATCACAGAATTTTTTCATTTTCATTCTGGCCCAAAGGGGCACTTGTGATGTGAAGACCTGTAAGGGCAGGCGACCATCATCCACAACAGCAGCTTTGCTCCCACAGCTGGAGAGCAATGGTGAGACCACCATTGACCGTGTCCACAAAAGATGCCAGTGAGTTACCACACAACTGCCTCAGTAGCTAGGTGCTTTATAGTCAAGAACACTGACTCATAATAGGACGGTTACTGATTCAAACCTCAGGAAGGATGTAGCTGTTGTTCCCATGAGTGAAGCACTTAAGCTGAAGAACTTGAGCAAAGAACCCAGGAAAGATCCCTGTATGAATGACTAAAGCTGAAAGTCACTTTTTAAAAAAGCGCCAGTAAAGAATCAAAAAATGCCAGAAATAATTTCACCAAGAAGTTGAAGTTCTGCAGTTTGAAGTGTTGTGAGGCCTGTTGGTTTCTTCAATTTACCACTCTTTACCAGCAATACAAACCATTAACTTGCCATCCAGTAAGACCAACAGGCTTCTACACAATTTCAGGCCCTGTTTGCCAACTTAAATACTCAGTTGTGTTCTTTGGAATTCGAAATTTGAATTTCTTGATACACGCTGGTGTATGTTATTTTTCCGCCCTCTTAAGTTCCATTCTTTGTGGCAAGGCTGTTAAATAAATGGGAAGGCATGGCAGTGCTGGACATACTGGCCACCTTGTCGACTTGGTTAATTTAACTGCCTTAATTAGTTTTGACAAAGTCATCAGATCCAAACACAGCTTCACCTTCAGGGTCCTGTTCATAAATGCACTTCAGTTGACACTACTAGCTGTGAAAACACTGACAACTGTGCTGCATTCATCTCATCATTCATGTCATAAAATCCTGATCACAGCAGAAACTCAAAAAGGTGTATATTTCACAACGTGCACATAATTTACAAGTTTGATTTACATTTTCTGTGTCTGTATTGTGACAAAGTAACGTTTAATCTTTTTTTGCACGTTTTGGGGCAATATTTTGAAAAAGAACAGATGTACAGAAAAGTGCTTCTGGTATTATTGTTGTGGTTGCTTCCTTAGCAACCATAACAACAATTATTAATGAAGTATTAATTCAAGTATTAATGCTGATTAAATTTTTCACTGTGTTGTAGCAGCGAGAGTTGTGTCATTTAGCAAAGACTGACAGCTGCTTCAGCCTGGAATGAATGTGGATGAAGCAAAACAAGCAAGCAGAGGAAGTGGAACATTCAGGTGCAGCAACAACAATCAGATCTACACACATGTCCACGCATCTGTAGACCTGTCGATCCATTTCTTTATCCAGCAGCTAACTGAAACGGTTTCTTTTTCCTTTCTTAGATGATTTTCATATTTTTTCTTTCGTTCTCGTGTGTGTGGCATTTCTCAGTAGCACATTATTACCTGGATGTCCAGGAACTGTTGCCTATGCCTGGAAGACGTCTCAGGAGTCCAGACTGCTGAGTGTGAGGGTCCAGTGGCCCGGGCCTGAGGCTCTAGGTGTCTACAAGGGGATGGGCAGAGTAGAGTCTCAGAGCAGAAAGGAGGTAAAGTATTTTTTAAAACATTAGTTAGACTGTAACACAATACTCCTCTAGGGATTCGCTGTTAAAGGAGACAGTTACTGGAAATAGGTGTCAGTTGTACTGACATAGATCATAAACATTTCAGAAGCTACCTGACATTAGCCTAGCCATTTTATTATTGTGATTATTATTGCTTATGTAACATTTTTAACCAAAAGTTAAAAAGAACTCCATTTTACAAAGCTGAATTTTTAAACAGGAGCAGTTCGTTTTCCTTCCTGAGACCTAAACTGAAATCCTCAAACTTACAAGCTGTTTCATCAGTAACTACTCAATAACTACTTCAGTAAATACTCAGTAAATACTACCAGGTTTTGCAGTTGACACCTAGAGAGTGTCAGCGGGGTTCCTGGTCTTCGCAGAGTATTAAAGCTGAGCCACTGGACATCAACTAGAGACCAGTTAAATAAAATGTTTGCTCAAATGCTGAAGAACTGCTCAGGACCATTCCTATGATGTTGTCAATATTTGCCATCACATGTTTCAACTGAGTATAACTGTTTTCACAGGTTCCATTCTTTGGTGTATAAAAGGTAAGCTGCTATCTTACTTTACTGTACTTGAGAGTGTCACTGCTGTGTGAGATGGGTCAGCATTATACTAAGGGCCTTCAAGAACCGATGACCCTGTCCTTCCTTTAAGGATGGCACAGGTTCAGTTGACAGTGTGCTGCTTATGATGCCCCTGTATGGTTTGGCTTTTTTTGGTATGTTGGTGTATGTATCAGTCACTATCATCAAATTAACAAGTACAGTCACATCCTGGGTCATGTCCTCCCTATTCATGTCCTCCTAATAGAACATCTCTTCAAAAAAGTTCAGTTCAGTTCTAAGCTCCCAGTTTAATGCTTTTTAGCCCAACCATGTACAAAAAAATCCCCATTTATACATTTCAAATTCTTGATACAGTATTTTCCAGGTGAACTGTGTAATTAAAACTCCCCATCTGTACTGTAGTATATTTTTATTTTGAAATGCTTTAAATGTCTTGCTTGTATTGCCTCTGCTGGGCACCCCTAGCATCTAGTCTGCAGTAAGGTCTGACTTGTCTGTGGCTGTGTTCTTGTTGCTCAGTGTATTACACCATCAAGGTTCCAAAACCTGCCATAAACGTTTGAACCACAAGAGAGGAAATGTTGACTAGCTCACCTAGCATGAGTGAGGGGGATCTGCTGCAGGATTTTTTCTGTTGTGCAGGACCATCCAGAAGGGCCTTCGCAATCTACTCCATCCTCCTCCATTCTCTACTACTGATGTATAAAGTTTACTCTTCATTTTCTGAGTACAAATAATATGTACCAGTTCATTATTCAATTCAGTTCAGTTCAATTCAGTTAAGTTCATCTTAATGTGCTTTTATAGAGCACTTGTTCTCACACACTGACCCAGAGTGCTGAAAAAAGATGTTAAAAAATCAGGTGAGATATAAGATAGTCATTACAGTGAATTGTGTTTTCATTTTAAATTTTTGTCAGCACTTTTCTTTTTACAAAATAACTGCTAAACGTGTGTTGTTGTACAAAGAACACAGAAGCAGAGAGAGTGATGGTTTGTTAGCCATGTCAGCCTTTTACATTTTTTTTGTAATATTTGGGAAATTTGTAGGTTTTTGGGTGGTGGGTTGAAAAGGATTATATTTTTTCAGTTTAAAATAATGGAAAATGGGGTCCCTAGTTACGTTTTTGTCCGGTTTCCAGGAGCAGGTTATGAAGGTAAACTGGGGTATGACTGTGTTATGTTTTGAATTTCTGTGCCAAATAATGCTGACCATATAAATACTTAGTTAAACGAACACACCTTTTGGACAACTGGTAGGAAGAAAACCTGCCAGCTGACTTGCAGTGCATCCTGGATAATGAAATGTGGCTGTGAGAGCTGTTATGAACAATGGCGTATGTGGTCGACTGGAGGCAGAAAAGAATATTGGGAGCTTATGAGAAGTACCTGTCCACAGGTCCACATCCTGGCGATCAACACTAATCCATTTCAACCATTGACTTTACTAGAAATAAGACACATGAGAATCATTTTTTAAGCTGAATGATTTTAAAAATGATAGTGGGGGGTTTTTTGTTGCACACAACAGTTTGTTGCAGTTTAAGCTGCAAAACTTACAATTAAAAGTTTTAAATGTTGATCACAAGTAATGTGCAAATTTGGTTCAAGTTGTCTTTAAAAATAGCAAAACCTCAAGGCAGGGCGGAAAATATGTTAAAATTCAATTCAGCACACAGTCAAACAGATGATCTCTGGGGTTCTACCTCTAAATCCTTTTGAAGATACAGATGAAGCTTGATGGTGTAGCTGCAGTGTAAGCTTTGAGAAGGGATTCTTGCACAAGAGAGTTGGCATTTTAAATAAAAGAAAAAAATGCTAATCTGTCCAGTAAACAATGAAGTTATCAGGGAATGACCGGTTTTCTGACCAGCTTACAATGAATGGATCAACATACAGCAGTGCAAATATGTCTTAACACAAGTTACTTCAATGACCTTTTTTTCTTACTTTGTAGTTACTAAATGATGCCTTGGACAGTTACCGTGCAATTCTGTCTTTTTGC
The DNA here is from genome assembly GCA_900497675.1 of Arapaima gigas. Classification (NCBI taxonomy): domain Eukaryota; kingdom Metazoa; phylum Chordata; class Actinopteri; order Osteoglossiformes; family Osteoglossidae; genus Arapaima; species Arapaima gigas. The sequence goes on along the minus strand of UFQX01000495.1, from coordinate 415,489 downwards.
ATAGCTCATGTTTTATTCTTTGTATTTAGCAGAAGTAGCCCTTGATGCAACTTATAAACATTTGTTCTTGGAGACTAAACAAGGTTAATATTATATCAGGTGAAGTGTTTTGGTTTCTTTCTGTTTCTCGGTCGACGGCACCTTTTTACACCTGTATGGATTCTATGCTATAGGCCTAGTTCACAGAGAGGACAACACCATGCTAAAATATCCTCTTTCCCCATTCCCAGAGGGCTTGACCATCATTTCTCTATCCTTAACCAAATCCATTTCTATTTAAGTGGCATGACCAGCTCTTCTGTGGGGCTCTGGAGCCACAAAGACAGAGACCCCACTGTCATCACCCTCCACCTCTGCTCCCCATTTTGTGGTCGTTTTGCATCTCTAGTGAAATTTTTGGAGCAATTAAAATGTCCTGATTCCTGACCTTGACTGAACTGTACTGAAATAACCAGCATTTTTTTTCAAATATGATAATCATGTGTTGAAGTTTGTGGGGAGAAATGACCATGTCAGGTAATGTGATATAGGGGTAAACATAGTGGAAAGTTATTAATGAGTTTACACTGTTCAGCATTGCCTGAAAACAGCCCATGAGGGCTTTACTGTAATAAATTACAGTACAGTTAGTAAAAAATCAAACAAATAAAAATTACACATTTAAACAGATGTGTGGCAGATGCCGCAGTGAGAAAGTACCACGTTAATACTGGATACATTTGACCATTTGTTTTATTATAATTATTTAATTGCATAATTGAGCCAGTGTCACAAATGAGAGGTTATGATATGATTTGATTTTTTTTACTACTTTCACTTAAAATACCCTTCAGTGGGAATTCCACGTCTAATAATCTCTACATCTGACAATATCATGTGCTATTTTGTACAAAAATTTCTTATGAGCAACTCAAGAATATGCCTCTGGAAAATGTAGTTTGGACCTTAGTCATTTTAACACACCGTAAACTGCATAGAACACACACACACACACACACACACACACACACACACACTCATATATATAGAAACTACATACAAACTACATACATACATATATATCTTTAAAAATATATAGAAAAATTATAATCAAATATGAATTAGATTTATACAGTGAAATCTTGTTTTTATTATTGTTAGTCTATACTACTTAATATGTAAAGGATAATATATAGACAATAGTTTCTGTTGCACATTCACATGCAGTTTTTTAAATATATATGATCACAGATCTAAGTTTTTAGATGTGCCATTTTATGTGTTCAAGGACATATGAAACATGTGAAATATATGAAACATAATACACGTTGAATCTGCACTGTTTGTGAAAAAGTGCTACAATAACATGCTTGTACATTACACGTATTTCTGCAAAAAAAAATTGGAAAAAAATAAAAATTCTTATTCATCTGTTTAAGGACTAATGACGCATTATTTTGTCTAAATGACGGAAAAGTTCTTAAAATCTGGTTTACTGAGATTAGAATTGTTTTGATACTATTCTGTTGCGTTACACCTAGCATAAATACTTAATAATCTTCACTATATGTGTAATATTAACTTGGAATAGTATATGATAATATAATATGTATGTAATAATATTGTATAATATGTAACAGCTTGTACAGACACTCTCACAGAGCACATACGTAAAGTATATGCAACATATGTGGAAACTGCATATATTTACATTAATTTCTTATTTAATTAAAAAAGTGATTTATGTTAGGGATTAGAATGTGTGATATTTTCTGTCAACCAGAACATCCTACCAGCCTCATGTGAGTTAATTTTTATGCACCAGTATGTTGTCTCCGTTTTTTCAGCACCGTTTTCTGCTCAAGTTTCAAGTCTCTTTTGTGTTTTTTACTAAGAATTTACTGCCCTCTTGTGGACAGACAACAACAAAGTACCCTCATAAACAGTGAGCGGCGCGTTTCTCTACTGACAAATGACATGATGCACGATTGTGGACCACAGACACATGAATTCTTTAATTCCAGTGCAAGGAAGAAACATGGTCTGCTGACAGAGATGAAGCCGACCGGCTCGGCTTTCCTTATAAGACGAAGCTCGGATTGGTGGAAGGGATTTCTGCCAGCATCCAAAACCAGTGCATTAGCTCCACCAGAAAAACCAAATCTGATCATTAATTTTTAAGAAATTTTTGGAATGAATACAGAGGTGAGCTGTGAGGAAGTCAACTTGCCTTTTCATGGAAAATACAATATCTGTTCCTAGTGTTCATATGGATGGGGGAACGCGTGCCGACATCTCTGTATTCAGTGCCCCTAAAGGTTTTTCATATGGGCAACTTATGATATCCTCACAACCCTCCAGATTCCTCTGCACAGAGCTGCAGCAGAGTGGCACAGTCAGCAAAAATACCTGCAAAGTGGTTAATCGTGAGCAAATTTATAGTCCCCGTTAGTAATGAATTCATTCATCTATTAATTCTAATGACCCTCTAATGGAGCCTGTCATTTATTGCAAAGGCCCAGCTGCATGAGCCCCACTGACTGCTTGTGCAGTTGAGCAGAAGTGCTCTTAGTTTGTTTTTAAAACACTTGAACTGCTCATTTGCAGCCATTTGATGAACCGTAAGTAGTTCCCTCATGTGGTGCAAAGTGGCATTCGTGACTGAAAACCGGTCACTTCCCTCGCTTTTCAATACAGTTAATCGTTCTTCTACTGACTGGCAGCAAGAGCACCTTCACGTGGCCCAATTAGAGTCCAGTACATCTGTGTACCCATATTGATTTTCTTTTTGGAGAGCTGGTTCAGGCTATTCAGTCAACTGTGAGTTCCACGGACCACTCTGAGGGTGTCAGGTGCCCAGCATGGAACACCATGACCTCCAAGAGGAGAACCCGTCTCCCCTTTTCTGGGGGTGAACAGGAGGCTCCTGAGAGTGTCACCAGCTGTCTCCTACACCACCTCCCAGACTCACAAGCTGTTCTGCTGTTCCTCAGCATCCCCTTTGTGGCCAGTATAGAGCAGTGATACAACCTCACTAGCATGTGGTATGTATTTGGTTCCGAGTCCTGGGGAAATTCTGGACAAAGTCTGTGTGAGAGCTCTTCCCACTACAGATTAGAACTGCTGTTTAATTTGCTTCGCTCAACCCCACGTAAGAATATGTTACCCTTCTGAGTAATTAACAAAAACTGGATCATGAACAGAAAAGTTAGGTCAGAATCCCTCTCCACACTGGATATGAGCGGTTGCAGAAAAGCGTTGAATAAATTGTTCCATTAAATGGAGAAAAGTCTCAGAATTAGCAGAGAGAGGCAAAAAAGGAAAATCCAGAACTGTGGAATTTAAGATTGTTTTCATTACCTGCACCGACACACACACACACACACAGATTACTCAAGAAAAACAGTATTTCATTGTCACTGGAATATTTAACAAGTGCTCCTTTCTCCCCTGAAAGCAGAGGTATTTCTTTTGATGAAATGCAGGCCTAAGGATCAATACTCCATGGGATGGAAGATTTGCTCTGGAAAATGTAGTTCTGCATCCATGATATTCCAGCTTCCTTTTCATCCTTGAACCCATAGTCCCCAGGGACTAATAGTTCTTAGTCGGTTAGGTAGCCCCTAGACCCTGTTCCTTTCCTGATGGCAGACACATGGCTTCTAGCCAAGGATGTGTGTCTTTGAATGTGTATTCATGTGTGTATGGCAGAGAATGTGTGTATATAGTAGATTTTACTACTAATTAAGATACTATCACTTCTCTTGCACATGAATTGACCTCGTACACGCAAGTGGAATACTTATTAAAATATGTATCGTTGGTTATTTTCTGTTCTGTTATGTTGTGCTATGTTGCGTTATATTATGTTTGCTGTTATGTTATGTTATGTTATGTTACACACAAGGACATTGTCACAGAGTTAAATTACAGGACCCAAATCTGTAGAAGAAAATAATAATAAAGGAAGGACTTCATGGAGATCTCCTTGTTGAAACGGCCCTGCAGGCCTGCAGTACCTGCCCCCTCCATAACAATCTTTTATCACCAGACTATTACACTAATCTTTATTATTACAAGCATTTTGCCCAAGAGACATTAGGCCTGCAGCTAATTATATGTCTGCAACAGCTCTTATACTGACCTGTAGGGAAATGTCAGGCCAACTGCTTCCAGGCCGACTCACATGCTCTGAGCCAGTTTATTCACTTTAAGAATTCTCAACAAAGAATTCAATGTTTCTCACTGCTGGTTACACCTTAAGGAATTGTATGGACTCTGCTGTGTTGTTTCAGGAGTCTTACAGCAATGTGGGTTTGCGACTGTATACTGTATGAACCTTGACCGTGGTTATCAAGAAATGAACTTCAAGCTATACCTGAGTGCAAAAATATTACATTAATATTACACTTCTTCACACTGTCATTTCTGATAATTGCAATTTTTGTTGCACTTTCAACTTTATATTGAAACTGAGATCATTTGGTTTCTGTAGCTGTTTTGTTGGGCCTCCCCATGGACTGGAAATGGAAGGAAGCAAACTCAAACCTCAGCATCCTACCTGCAGCCTGTCAAGACATAAATGCAAAAGCAGATGTATGATTTTCATTAAAACACAAAGACCAAGTAACAGCAACAGGGCAGAGAGAGGGGGGTCCCCCCTGCTTCCACCCACCTGCCTGCCCACCCCTTCAGTCATGTGGGTGGCTGCAAACTGAGCTTTGCTGAACACTGGGCTCCCTGCAAGTATGAGAACAAGCCAAGCAATTAAGATTTATTAAGGTCAAAATAAACATTTAATTAAATTACAGAAGATCTGTTTCCTCTGCTCTTAAGAGGAGGGATGTTGCTGTCACACTCATTTTTCTCCTGTTAATAAATGTGGATCCAGTTAAATTGTTACTTCCAAAATTGCATACTTTTTGTCTAGTTACTACACCCAAGTCTTTTTTTCTCATGCTGTCTGGAAGAAATTATTCTTCTATTACTCTTTCTATATGGAATGCATGTGGTGTTTTTTTTTCTACAATTTTCAAGTACCACGTACAAATGTATGACTGTATGAAATATATATTCTTTTAATTATCAATATTTGTTTAATTATTTGCGGAAAAATAGTGCAAAAATTCCTGCTACCTTAAATTTAAATGGCAGCAATAATCTATGAGGGTTTAAAGTGTATTTTTGTTTACAGTTTACAGCAATTTGTTATTAAATGTTTCACAAATGAGGGGAAAAAAGGGCAGAAGCAAAAAAAATTAAAACCAGAGGTACAACAACCGATGGCTTTCAGTGGTGAACTTTACCAAACTAAATCTGTAAATGTATTTTTTAGAAAAGGCACAGCAGTTGCCAGATTAGATATTACAGCAGCACCATAACTGAAATGTAAATCTGGGAAACCCTTTAACTCAAATGAGTCCATAAAGAGGAAAAAAATCTCCCTTTGTGCAGCAGCTATGAGGGGAACAGATGAAAGATAATGAATGATGTCTGTAATCAAAGACATTTGTTTCTTATCATCAAAATAAAAATAACATTATTTTTAAAATTACAGAATAACAGATTCCAATATTAGTAATAAGCGCTTGTTCAGTGGAGAATTGTGTTGGTATCAGGAGTTGTTCTGTCCACTTTTCCAAACAAGAACAGAATATAATAACAAAATTAAATGGGAGAAAATGATAATAAAATAAAAAGGAGGGAATGTGAAAAGGAGACACATAAGTGGAACAGGCCAATTTGTTATTTATAACCAATTTTGAAAAGCCTGGACTCGCAGCAGGTCTACAGCAATTACGGTATATATAAAATTTTGAATTATATTTCTCTTTTTTAAAAGACAGTTTCAGGTTTGGAGAAAAACTGGGAGAACCTTATATGGCTCAGTAATGCATTAAAATTCTTTTCCTCCATTTAGTTCAACCCCAATGAAGAGGTCATTTTAGGGGAATTCAATTCAACAGCAAACCTGCAGGAACGAATGTTGCCCTTTATGTTATTATTATACTAAGCAATAAGAAATCCTTCTAAGTATCAATTTAATTGAATTCATTTCTGATTTAATAAATTTAAAAAGATGTAAATGTGTAATATATAACAGCTTAATATGTAATATAACAGCATATAAATCGTTACATCCTGTACAGCGTCCAGCTCCTCTAAATTAACAGGTATAGTTGAAAAAAAAATTACTCGACAAAGTGAAAAAACTTTTTACTAATAAGTCAAAGGCGACCCCTAGTGGCAAAACTGCTCTAATGTGCGTGTTTGTACTAAATGCGACAGGAACTTTATAGGTTTGAGCTTTTCCGTAAATTCTTCAGTGACATGGAGCTGTGGAACTCTTTCTGAGATTTATTGAGTATTTTGTTAACCAACATTAAAACTGCTGTCATTCTTCACTGGTTTACCAAAGCTATACACGCAAAGCCTAAAACCAAAAGTCAGAGGTGCAAAACCTTAATTTTGAAAAAATCTACATACAGCAAATATTCCAGTCAAAATCACACAGCAAATATGTCGGCCACAGCGAGCACTAGTTGCAGACTGTGCTTCCATAACTAAATCTTTGGCACCAAAAAGAAATATGATTGAGGAAATAAAGGACACGACACTGAAACTTGCAAACAAATAACATCGTGTCAATCGTCAAAGGTCAGTACCACCTCTGATGAACAGAGATGAACTTTTTACAAAACAAACAGTTTTGTAAAAGAGGCAGACAGATGGAAGCTGGAAGTTACATAAATAAATCAAATCTATTTAGAGGGCTCCTCCGCCGCTGTCATTCCGATGCCGTCCACGAGGGGGCACCGCGGGACAGAGATGAACGGCAATGTGGATGGGAAGGCTGGGAACCGACATCCCCCCCACTACCTCCTGGAAGAGCTGGCTGGGCACTTATGGGTGGGGCAGTGAGGTTTTCCCCTATAACTCTCTTCAGATTTTATTATTCTAACAGAGACTCACATTTCCGAAGTTGTGATTCCAGCCTCAACCCATTTCAAACAGCTGTGTCTCCACTAACAGGATTCAAATCTCATAATTTCATTAGATCGTACATGAAACACTGTAGTGCATTTTAAAAAAACAATGGAAAATAACACAACTAATCCTAAAGTTGTCAGAAATGTTAGAACTGATTTCACATTACACTGTGTTGCAGGGAGTGTCATCTGAGATACTTAAACTTTATATTACAGGGAAAAAAATGCAGATTTGTCATCAAAAATAGTTTTGCAGGTGAAATTGCTGGTTCACAGTGTATTTAATCACAAAAGATGAGGGAGGACTTTCTCTTTTATTATCAAAGGAGTTTTAATTCCGTTTTTCAAAAGGACCTTGACTGCTCCTAAACTGGCAGGATTTCACTCTACTTGGGCTTCCAGACAAAATGGGGGGGGAAAAAATTGTCTTTGTTGTCTTCCCTACTTTCAGGCCACTTTCCAGCCCGGAGCTCAGCACAGAACAACGGCCCTCACCTCCAGTAGCCTGTCCCTGTCCCTGTCCCTGTCCCTGTCCCTGTCCCAACATCTCTACTCTTCTCCGTATCAGTGCATTGAGCTTTAAGTCACACAACAACCACCACTCTGCCACGCTGGGTTTATTACAACTGCGCCCCAAAATGTGTACAGTGTTACAGCGTTAATATTGGAATAAATGACAGCAGTTTACGGGAAGTAAACCCGTGAAATGTAAGTGATTTTACAGGAAAACATACGTACGCACGTAACAGCGTTACGTACTTTAAAGTTGGACCGGAGCGCTGTAGCTTAAGGCAGCCATGCGGGATTAAAGTGCGACTTGTCTACTTCCTGGGAACAGACTTTCCGGATGTTTTCTTTTTCATTATCAACGGACACATTTGAGCCAAAATCAATGTTGGGCAGCAGAAAAATCAAAGCCCTGGCAAACAGCGAAAGCTCCTCCAGCGAAGGCAGCTCCAGTCCCGCCGCGTAGACACCTCCTAAACAAGAAACTTTTCTTTCCCGGCCGCTTCCAAAGAAATTCCCTTCCCGCGAGTTTTTCCCTAAAACTTCACGGCAAGTTTCTCGGCTGCGTTCGGGCCTGTTCTCCCTGCAGACCTCAGCGTGACCCGAGCGGCTCCTCCTCTTTCCGCAGAAGGCGAGCGAGGTGGGACGGACTGGCTAGAGTTCACGCAGCCCGACCACGGGCACCCGCATGCGGACTCCCTCCCAGCGAACCCACAGTGTACTGTATCCGTGAGAGCCCGCGCACAGAGTCCCTGCGTGAGCCGCCCGCTTACGGCCCACCATGTCGGGTGTGAAACGGCAGGGATCGTGGCAGGAGGACATCGCCAGGAACTTTTCGAGGCTCTTCTTACGGGGCAGATCGCAGGAGAAGGAGAAAAGCGGCGCGGACGGCGGTGGCTGCAGGTTAGAGAGCCGGGTGTCGAACCCACAAATTACTGGGGAACGTGAGCAAGTAAACAGCCGCCAAAAACAGGGCTGTGACGTGTCAGCACTGTATCTGTTGGCAGCTGAATGTCCATACAGTACTTTGGTATTAAATCCAGTAAACTGAGAACAAACTGTAGTCTGTTACACAGTAAATGGACTGTGGACGACCAAACCGTAGCGTATTATGTAAAAAAAAAAAGCCACTAAACTGTTATACAGTAATATAGTCCACAGTAAATTGACTCTGTATGGTTATACAGTATTATGTTATACAGTAAATGAACACTAAATGGTCTTGTGCTATTTTAGACAATAAATGGATTCATTTAGTCATACTGTAGAATACCGTGCACCAAACACACAGTAAATGGTTGTATTCTAATATCCCACACAGTAAATGGAGACTAAATGGTCATTTGTTGCATATTATATAGTAAAAGGACACAAAATGGTAATACGGTAGATACCAACCTGATTCTGCAACACAGCAGGACATGAGGTTAAAACTACCCTGTCTTTGATGTGTGTGTTGTGGGTAGAGACCCAAACACTGTGTTCTGTCCCCCTGAACTGAGAAGAGAAGGTTAGCGCTCAGCTGAGATCCCTTTCGAAAGTTTTTCCAACATGTTCTTCCTTGACTGCAGTCACGCTTACCTATTCATTCACTTACTCATTGTTACACCCTGTAATCTAAAGGCACTTGAAAAGGAGTGAGTCAGAATGAGTATTGTTTGGGTTTGTATTATTCAAGGTTGATGTAAATTAAACAATACATTAAGAGGATCGAGCCCTTAACTACCTCAGGGAACGGTGAGTCAAGGAGCCACCCAGCTTGGCTGAAGATTTCCTTGTTTCTTTGACATAAGAATATGTAGGAGGCAGTGCTATGGGCTGTAGTGATTAAGAATATGGTAAACCTTTACCTTGTTGATTTAAGTCCTGGCAAGCTTATGAACCCAGTACTGTGGCAGCAGGGTAAAGCAGTGCCTGATGGTGAACTGTTCCTGATCAACCGTTTGTAAAACCCATCTCAATGTTTTCAGCTCAGACACCAAAACGAAAGATGTCAGTGCTGCTGTCCGTGAGATCAGGGAAGAGGGTCTGTCTCCGGAACTCGTCCTCAACTTGTCACAGGTATGTGGATCATCCCAGAGATTCTACCCGAGAACGAAGTGCACACATCTGTACGAGTGTGAATGTGTAGAAAACAGCTATGGCTTCTGGGGCAGTGTGTTTGTGGTTTGTACCCAAAAAATAGTGCAAATGTGCATCAGAGCCTTGATGTGAGGAACAGGGGCTGTTTGTTAATCTTGACTGTTGTTTTGTCTTGCAGTCGCAGAATATTTACACATCTGAAAAATTTACTACTGTCAGTCAGTGTTAATGTCTGGCTTTTGCTTTCTGAATCATCTGCTGAAATCCAGATGACACAAGGACCCTTAGAATATATTTAGAATCATGTTTTTGAGTTGCTTTCAGCTGCTGACAGTGGAGTCGGAGATTGTCAGAGGAAGCTGCTTTCACAACACGTGCAGCAAACAGCACATCCTTTGCCACTTTTAACCGTTATTTAGCCAAGGGAACTTACTATGTCATGTTTGTGTACTGTGGTACTTGTGCTTATTTATCCATTGATGCAATCTGGCAGTTTTCATTGCAGCAAGGTTAAGGTTTATGTTAAAGGTACTACAGCAGGAGCAGGATTCAAACCCAGATCCTTTGATTTCAAGGCTGCCCCAATATGCATGAACTACTATTGTGTTTAATAATGCAATGGGATCACATTAGACAAACCTGCATGCTGTGTGGCAGTGCTGACCTCTAACCTGCTGCTTGGAAGTTAATGTTTGTAAGAATATCCTGCACAAGGGTGAAAACCAGAATATCTGTGACATGGATCCCTTGTTCATCAGACCCACTGTATGGGCAGTCTACAGGAGCAGTGATCTCTTTTCAAAGGCGTTTTTCAGACCTCCAGCAGTGAGTGTTTTTGTTAGCAATGCCCATTGCTGTACAGCTGATATCCTTGTTCCGCTTTGGCACCACTGTTTCTTTCTAACCAAGAGTCGTGTCATTAGGGGTCATATGATGCTTCACACAGCAGAAAAAAACATGTCTGAGTCACTGAAGCATATTTTCATTTTCCTGCAAAATGTATGTTAATAGCTTGCGACCAGCAGACATTCACGGTTTATAAAGTTTGCAAAGGTTCCCCTTCTGTATTGTTACATCGTTGCACCTCTTGCAGTCTTAGTGAGTTTATGATCACCTTGAACTCTTCCCAGCTTCACAAAAGTAATGCGGATGCAGTTCACAAGTCCTCTTCCTTGCGTTAGTGGATGTGTGGGACTGGGTAGCTTTTGGCTTCATTTGGCTTCATTTGATTGGCTTATGACCCCACGAAATACATGTTGAGCTCCGGAAGTTTTTGTTCCCTTATGTAAGTAGTTCTGCTGGGTTATCTGAAACTTCTCAAGGCTCTCTGGCAGCAGAAATGGTGAGAGATGTCGTGGTTTCTGTAGCGTCGTGTTCCTGCAGCCAGGGATGCACGAAATGGCTGAAATGCTTCGGACCAGGAAAACCTTCAAGGCCCAGACCGGGTTGCTGTTTCCTCTTTAGAACCAGCAGGATGTTGCTGATCGTGTGCTTTTTTTGGCACCGCTGCCCTGACGTCACACTGCTGCTGTGCAGACATCAATCATGGAAGTGTTTTAAAGCTCACGTTACCTGACTCATGGCAGATTATTACATTTACATTTATTCTTATGCACTGTGGATCAGCAGTAACTGTTTGCAAAGGTGCTGTTTATGTGAATTTCTTTGCTCACAAGCAGATTCTGTTTTCTCAGTCCAGGCTGTGACCTGGAGCCCAGTCCACTAGCACCCGTGTGGTGTAGGAGGCTGCCTCTGAGATTGCTACTGTCTAACTGCTCGTAGGTCAAAGGTCAAAGCCCTGGAGGTGACTGAATCGCAAATTCGTGGATGGCTGGCCTTTCTGGACCACAGGTTGTAAACAAACATGATGGCAGAAGGGCAGTGATAGGCAGATGACAGGGCGAGTTTCTCTATAGATCGTGTCCCTTGGTTTTCTGTCTGAACGTGATGACTTTACAAAGCAGGTGTTTTTTTGGAAAAGATAATAGGGGCTTAGGCACTGTATGAAATAAATGGGGTCAAAGGGTCTCATTTTAGGGGAAGTGCCAGCTGCATCAGTGTTTAGGGTGTCAGTCAGCCTGCCACAGGCCTTCTGCACTTGTTGTTCAGGCCATAGATTAAATAAAACTGAGATTTTAGTCACATTATGTAAGAAAGACAGACTTTCCAATGACTTAGATGTTTCCAATAGTGCTACAGCGCTAATTCTGGTTAATTTGGCTCATTTAATTCTGCATTTAAAGTTACACATGAATCATGTACATTTGGTGCTGCTGTGCTGTGTTCAGTTAAACAAACTGGACATACTGGGCAGATGTTTTTTGTAATGGTGTGTATTGATCATGTGACTATTCAAGGGGAAAGTGGAGAGTGAATGCATTTATCACACATTTCAGCCATGTATTATGCCCATAATATATTTACAAGCGCTGTCTGTACTTTTGGCCAGATTGAGAGGACTTTAGTCTAGTGAAGTCATTTAGTCATCTATGATATGTTCTGATAGGTGAAATGCATCGTAATTTTTTTCTTCTCACAGTGTCTGGTTTTATTGGGACTGATGCGCTCTGACGGATCATGTTGCCTCTTTTTGTTCACTTGGAAGTCAGACTTACAATAGAGGGAGGTGCTTTTGGCATTATCTGAAATGGAGTGAGATACTAGTTACAAGCTGAAAATTACTGGACCTGCAGAAGAAACTCAAGTGGAAGACTTTGGGTTATAAGTGTACAAATGTGAGGTATATTGAAGGAATGCCTTGAGTAGCTTATTGTTTGCATACATACCATTCAGGAAAAACTAGATGGAGAATGTGACTCCCCATTTGGGCTGTAAGACAATGTATAATAACCCAGTTTGTTTGTACTGTGTATTTCACTGCTGAGATTATGTTCCTCCTTGTGTTGGGCTCTTGCAAAGGTGTTGCAGGTTACTTATTTCCCCATGCTGTGTGTCACCACAAAGGCTGTGTTTGTGTAGCAAAGTAGGTCAGTGGCAGTAATAGCCTGGAGGCCGCCTTCCCTGTGGAACAGCTGGCTTTGTCACATGGCCAAAGAATGAGAAGAATCCTCTTGTCAGGATGCACTGCTGATGAACCGAGGGCCCGTCGGCGGAGTCCTCTGGGCAGTGTGTTGTGAACAGAAACAAAAAAGAAAGAGGGGAGATGTTTGTGAGGAGAGGCACTGGCTCTTCATGCATTATTTAGCACACTTCATTGTCAGAAACAGAATTACTGGGATCAACAATGGTGTGAAGTGCTGGAATATCCAAATACCCCTACACATGCCACCCATGTCTGGATGCGCTTCACACAGTGACCATGTAGGCCTCTTTCAGGAGCAGGAACATCAGCCTGGCATGACCATGAAGGTGGTGGACATGTATTAGGTCTGAAGTCCTTCAAGTTCGTGCGTCACCACTGTAAAGAGAAGATGGAGGGCAAATTAGGATTATTAGTAATTCTGGGTGTTAGTACAGCAGTGTTTAGACATTGAAAAAAATCGTTGCTGTTTACTGAGTCTCCCATCATACCATTAGTGGCTAAAGATGACCGTACCTGCAGCACCCAAATGAAGAAAAGGCTAGTTTCTGTAACACATTCACAGTTCACAGCCAGTGAAGCTGCTTGCTGTAGTTGTTTACATATGGCATGACAAACTATTGGGGTGCATGTAGTCTGCATTTTCCTTGCCCTGTTAATGACGTGGCCACGTTGAGCAGGAAGTTTGGAATCGAGGGGTACCTCCTTTCTGTAGAACATAAGTGCACTTGCCTAACCAATACTGCACACCTCCATCCCCTGTTATTGATTACGTATGAGTCTAGTACTACATTTATCTGTTTCCCAGCTGGAAATAGCATTTTTGTAACTCGCTTAATTTTGGATGCCAAATTCATTTTGTATTTCATAATGTTTTGATTTTAGCTTAGTTCATTCCAGCTCATGATGGGTATTTTTATTGATAGCTCAGCATTACTTGTATGTTATTTATTCCCTTGTTGTAGTCTTTCAGATATGTGCTTTAGAATTTCTAGTGAAATGCTCTCTGGTCAGGTGTACTGTAGACATGTGTACTGTTTACAGGTGTGGACTAAGCTAGCGTTCATTATCTAGGACATTGTTTTGTAGGACTAACAGATACAGCCTCTTGTTTACCAGGCACGTGCATCTGTGTGGCATCTGTCATATAGGTGACCTTAATTCTGGCCCCATACTCAGATTGGTAAACTTTTAAATCTGTTCTAATCTCAAGCAGTTTCATCTCCCCCTGGAAGGTGTAATATGGGATGAGCTTCCTCTTGAGGACAGTTTATTCCTGCAGAGATCTCAGATCTAGGCCTTGAAAAAAACCCGGTTAGCACTTTTCTCTCTGAGGTTTGTGTGGTAAACTGAGATTTCCTATACATTATACCAAAATGTACCAACAACATTGAAATGACTACTTGTTGGACATTTGATGAATGTGAAAGCTGGAACAAGCTTTACGCTGTCGGACTCGATACATATGGGCAGTATTTTATGAAATACCCCTGAAAGTCACAGATATCCAAATGTTTTTGTGCAGCAAAATTTCAGTGCAAAGAGCCTGTATATTAAGATGAACCAACAGAAGAAAAAGTAGTAGATTAAAATCAAGTGTAATGTAGTTTTTATGATTGTAACACAGTGACATGAAAACGGACCCCGAGGTTGACGCGAATGTGACACTTGGATGACAGGTTTCGCCTGTTGCTTATCAGCAGTAATGTTCATTTGCCTGAGTAACAACTGCTCTATTGAGAGCCCAGGATGAGGTTACTGCTGGGGTCCGACCTCCACTCTCAGTGGGAATGAAGGAGTTAACAGCATGATGGGTAGGGTGGGGGGAGGGGTGCCGAGCTGGAGGGGGAGGGGGAGCCCTCTGCTTTCCTGACACATTTGCATCAGCGAGCGCCTGCTTCTGTAAAAGGAGAGCTGAGGAGAGACTGAGTTTTGCCACCCCTTGGTGCTGGCTTCTCTCTTTCCCTCTTTCTCTCTCGCTCTCCCTCCCTCTCTCCTTCTCTCCCCCTCCCTCAGACTCGGCAATGTCTGTGCTGGTACTGGATGCTGAGAAAGTTAACCGGCTTTTCTCTCTCTCTCTCTCTCTCTCTCTCTCTCTCTCTCTCTCTCTCTCTCTCTCTCTCTCTCTCTTCTCCTTTGTACCACGGCTGGTGGGCTGGTTGTCTTTCTGTCAGATGTTCCAAGGCTCCGAAAAGGGCAGCATACTGGCCGCTGCAGAAGGGTCCACCTCTGAAAAACCCCCGTACCAACCTGCCCCCAGCCAGCCCTCTGGCTGGCCCGTTCCAGCACCTCCTTTAGATGCCTTCTTCCGGAAGCTGGGCAGCCTGTTCCAGTCACCAGCAAAGGCAGACGTGCGAGAGCTGCCGGGCGCCAATCCCAAGCAACCTAAGCTGCAGTCGTGGCAGGACAAGGACGTGGTTGTGGAGGACACGGACCTCCCAGAAATGACATGGGCAGCAGGAGGACGGCAGGAGCCCCATGACCCTACCGCCCAGCCACTTGGAGAGGGAGGTGCACATCACTTGCTCCAGGAGAGCCAGGAGACCACCGCAGAGGAGGTGGAGGAGGGTGAGGGAGGTACAGGAAGAGCGCTTGAGAAGGAGCGCCAATGCACAGAGCTCCAGGAAGAGCAGCACCTGTAAGTGGCCTCCTTTCCTTCCATCTCTTGTTGCTGCGGAGACCGTGCTGCTCCGTGTGTGTTGTTACAGTGTTAATGCATGTATCTCTGCAGTCAGTATCTTTCCAGCAAAACAACAGTACTATGTTGCAGTGCTGATGTTAAGATAAACCAAAGTTGTTAATCAGTACCCATCTCATGGGTCATGTTTCTGTTCCTGTCCTTTGACCTGCTGCACATCATTAAATTAAACCACGATCTTCTGTAGTTCTTCACTGATCGATTTTTCTTTTGATTTGGTAAGATCTTCCGTAGTGCTTCAGGTGTCTTAACACTTGGACTTGCATGTTCAAAGCTAAACGTAATGACTGCATTTCTAAGAATATGTTATTGTGCCAGCAGTGCAGCACTGTGGTCACAGCGAGGGGCTGAACTTCAAAGGCAGCGTGGGAGACTTGTGGAGGACTTGAGAAACCACAACGAGTGCTGCGGGACGCGACCACGAGTCAGGGAGCGAGGTGCTCATCGCAGGGGTGGGGGGACAGTGTGGAAACATGCCTTCTGACCATGTGCGACGCAGTGTGTAACTGTACGATGGACAAGTGCTGTGGGAGCACCTTAAAAGCTTGTTTATGACTTGAAGGAAATTCACTGGGTTTTGATGTAAAAGTCTTTCCATAGACCTCCTCTGTACTGCCTTCAGACGCTCAAAAGTCTGGAGAGACACAACTTTCCAGCACCACCATTTGAATGACAATCATTGAAGAAGCTGGGTTGTGTGGTCACATTACATCCACTGTAATATTGAGCAACTTTACTACACCCAGACTCTCGTTTCATTATAAAAAATATGAAAAAACTCTGCCACCATAAAACTTTTGTGGTGCATGCATGCAATACAGAACACTGGATTAAACACATTTAACACTATTTCCACTATTATCGTACTTGCAGTACCAAAGATTGGCAAGTTCACAGTTTATCAGCCTTTATGTACAATAGCTGATAGTAGCACTCAGTAAAGATAAAGAACAAGTTGTTTTTTGCCCAGTCAGTCCTGAATTATCCTGTTAGCTGTAACGCCAGTGTCTCCTTCAGCCTCCCATTGTCTTCCATATGTACATGTTGCTCTGTGGGTGCTGTATTTGGAAGGTAATGTTTACGTAAAGTACGTTTGACACGTTAATAAAATACCGGCTATGGCAGGTCTCTGTTATGATGACATATTGCTGTAATTCTTCATACTCAATTAGCTTTCTGTTTGGGAAATGGATTTTATATTGTCCTGTGGACGGGCTGGATGTGAATGGGTTCATCATTAACATGTAGAGACTGTCATGATGACATGTGGATGGTAGGCGGTCCTCGTGGTTGGTGAACAGATCCCTTCAAATCCATCCCTGGCTGTAGTTTCACTCTCGCCCCTCCCCATCACTGCTGTGGGATGGTGTGTTTTCTGGTGTGGTGGCAGCCTGTGAGCTCGGGGTGTTGTCCCTCGGTTGTCCTGTGAGAAGGGGAAGCGGTTTTCTTTATTGAGTGCTGCCCTCTGATGGACCTATGTTCCACTTCTGTTTGCCATGTCCCTGGTTGTTCTGCTAGTGCTCATCCTCGTGTATCTACAGGTTTCACAGGGTCCCGATTAACCCAGCAATAAAAATGTAGTAGAAACTCTTTTTATGGACAATAAGGCCTGTATTAATAGGGGAAAAATTACAGACATATAACTACACTTGAGGAATTAAACCAAATGGCTGAATGGGGCAGGAATACCAGGAGTGTGAGAGGATTGTTGTCTCTAGGTTTGTCTAGCCAGAACAGTACAGCTCTGGTGGTGGCAGTCCTTCTCACTTAATAAATGGCTAGAGAGAAGATCTAGTTTTAGCAACTAAAGGAGTGTAGGAAGTTGTAAAAAGGAAATACCGTGGCCGGTTAAGTGTGGAGGCTGGGAATCACTGTTAAGTGTGAGAAAAAGAAACCGCAGGAAACACGAACACACACGAACCTTTGTATTTGTAAAATGCACAGGCTTTTCCTCTGCTTGACTTGGTCATTTACTGGCAGCATTGTACCGGCCTCTCTGACTGCAGTTTACACTGGAGGTGGTGGAACTCTGTGGACGGCGGTCTTTGTATACGTGCATGAGCCAGTTCCTTGGTTCCACCTTTGTCTCTTAAATTCCCTATGAGTCATTTCATACACAAACAGACTTCTGGCTTTCAATGAAATGGAAAGATTGCTTTGGGACCTAGGGGTCAGGGATGATGGTTCAAAGCTTTGTTCTCTTAGCTTGCCCTTGAGAAACAGTTTGGTGGAAAGTCTTAACTGAATTCAACTGACATGATAAAAGGGTCGAAAGCTCTGAATAGATGCATTCTGATGCCAGTGTTGTTAATTAAAAGGTGACGGCTGAATAGACTGATAAAAATAATACATTTCAGCTATGTGACTTTGAAGTACAACGTTAGATATGTCTGGGAAATAGCGTTTTAGCAATACACTCTGCAGTCGCAGTTCTGTGGGAGGCAGTATTCAACTTGGGAGAATAACAGGGTACAACACTGTGGGTTCTGACAGACAAAGTGACAGCATTGTCGCCAAAGGTGAAACTGTTTTTCACTCTGGGAAAAGTAGGCCAAACAACAGATCTATTCATATCTCACCAATTAAAGTACAGAAGAGGGGAATAGCCACTCGGAAACTGAAAAACAGGGATGGTGGTGGAAAGTTGTTTGAAATGATGGATGATAGTTGATATGCAAGAGAGGTAGAATGATGGGGGTCAGGTGAGCTGTGCTGGGGGGGGTCGCTAGGTAAAATTCCAACACTAGAAGTATAATAGAAAGCATGTACGATGATGGATATGATCCTGACTCTGAAACAGTGGTTAAAAATCCAAAATAACTCAAGATGGCGATTGAGACGACACAGCAGTATTGTGAGCCGTAGATTAACTTGGCGAGGAAAACAAAAGTCTGAGACAAGTGTGGCTTGGTCTCAGTGTAGGAAGGGATGTACGAGGGTTGGCACCTTCTTTGAATT
The DNA here is from genome assembly GCA_900497675.1 of Arapaima gigas. NCBI lineage: Eukaryota > Metazoa > Chordata > Actinopteri > Osteoglossiformes > Osteoglossidae > Arapaima > Arapaima gigas. The sequence continues at coordinate 397,236 of UFQX01000495.1, read as the reverse complement.
TCTCCTGATGGTCTGATCTGAGGAGATGGCCTTCCATCCTAATCCTCATTCAATTGAGTGGTGTGAGGTGGGATTATTTAAGGAGTAATGTACCACTTAAAGTAATTTTTAAATTATTTATCATGTACTATGCATATCAGGCTTCGTTTTCCATCTCTGTTTGCTACATTAAAAGTTCTTCGATGTTTTTCCAAAGTATTTGAGACATTTAAGTTTTGTGTTTTTTTGCCAGTTTTTTATTTGATTTACAGTAGGAATATATGTACTGCACTGGGAAACAACTTGTTTTAAAGGTGCATGTCAACTAAAGGGATAAAGGAGGGACAGTGGAGTGGGTGTAGGAGAGTATGTGGCTCCTCAGCTTCCTCCTTAGCGTAGTTGTGAAGTAAATTTGAGGGAGAGCCAGGTTAGTGAGCGACAGGAAGTCTGTGCTAAGGGGTAGTTGCCCCGGCTGGGTGTGGATCAGTGCACTGCAAAGGGGCATCTGTTCAATGAGAATTGGTGGGTGGAGGTTGAGGTGAGAGATAGATGTTGAAATGATATGCATGGGTGCAGCAGGGCTGCTTATTCACAGCCCCCTTTGCTCTCCATCCTGGGAAGCCATTACTCGCTCAGGCAACGGGTGTGGGTGTGTGGGGGGGGAAGGATTGGGTCCCAGTAGCCTACAGGAAGAGCCTGACTGGTCAGAATAGTTTTAGCAGGGAAGGGAAGTGGGGGTGGGGAATTTGCTTTGCCAGAATGAGCTGCATTCTTTCCGTCCATCAGTCACAAAATCAAATCTCAGCAAGCTGCGCACACAAACATGTATACACCATGCTGCTGTCAAGTCCATACCTTCAAAGGTGTAAACCAGTCTTTTATTCACAACACGACAGCACGATCTGTTCTGTGTCTGTTCAATGCCACAGTCAACTCCGTCCCCAGACACCGGAGCTGTCAGCACCATACTCAGACAGAGGAGGAGAAATCCTGCTTTGCAGGGTATGCTCATGCAGCAGTCCAGGCCTGTGCACTGGAGAAAATCTCAGCGCTCCACAGCCTGTGGGAGCTGTCACAACACAGAATAGCTGTTGGAGGCCGCGCAGTCTGACAAGCTGCCGTCAGTCTGTTCCAGGCTACCCACACTCTCAGAATTAACCTCCCACATGTAATTCATGTCTATTTTTGAGCATTTGTGGTCCTCCGCTTCTGTAAAATTGAGGCAGTTTTCCCTTGATGAACCTATTTTTTTTTTTTTTTTTTTTTTTTAATCATTTTGTGATGATACTCTACCTGTCACGTATTTAAAATATTTACCAGTAGGAAATCTGTATAAGAAGATTTTTGTGAAGTTTCATAGCTTGTGGCTTTACCGTAAAGTTGTTGATATTTAAAATAAATAAAATGAAAATTGAGAAGCACCATGAATGGGCAGATATCCTAACTTTAATAAGGAACCATTCCACAGCCACATCTTATATGATGGCGATGTTAATGTGTAGACATCAGCTTCATGCAAAAAGTTTTTGGTCTTTGAGCTCACGGATGTCCCTTCAAAATCATTTCAACATATAACCAACCTTTCTGTTCACTGCAACAAATTAAAATAAATAATCCGTTAATAGTAATCAGTTCTTACCAATGATCTCCTGTTATACTGTTTGGGTCTGTTTTTTTTTTTTTTTTTTTTTCACATANCGACTGTTTGGGTTTTTTTTTTTTTTTTTTTTTTTTGCACATATCAGGTTAACGGAAAACAGTGAAGTATAAAAAGCAAAGGAAAAGGTCTTGTCAAAACTGCTGTAATAGTCAGAACTTCCTGCAAGTGTGTGTTAGCTTGGCTAAGCAGTGCTTTGTGCATTAAGCTCCATTGACAATGCATGTTGTCAGAAATGTGCAATAGTAGCTGAGCTCAATCCCCTGTTAGCACCATTATGTTCAATAGTGCACAAAACAGATGCCTTCCCTTTTAAAAACATTTATTTTCTGCAACACTGTGTTAGGCTTTGCGTTTGCATTTGTCAGTATGTTGAACTTCTTCATACTGCTAAATGCTACCTGAAGTTAAAAGTAAACTGGCTGGCATGGTTCTGGGGTTGGATCGAAGAAGGTTTTCAGGAGCTTTGAGATGAACCCCTTTTAGTAGACCCAGGAAAAGGTCCATGAAGAAGAGTCTGTTTAGCAGTTCATCACTGATGTTTGATCAGTACATTTATGAACTCCTTTACTGTGTGCTATTCTGGCATGGATGTCAGGTGCCTGTTATAGAGGAATTGCAGACCGCAGACTGTTTACTCATCACTGTGTCATGCTTGTGTGCAGGGTTCCAGATGAAGTAGCTGGAGAGATTGACCCCACAGCATGCAGTATAACTATCAAGAGAGATCTGCCATTGAAGGAGGTTGGTGATGACCGTCACCGTCTGGCACTTGTCAGCCCTCCCATTGTCACGTATGGGACGTACCGTGGGCCAAGGAAAATTGAAAAAATGAAGAGGAGATGTCAAGAACAGACTGGCTCCAGTGTTCCAGAAGGAGAGGAGGACCAGGGCTCTAATGGCGGTCTCACAGACCCCTCGTCCCAGGCAGAAAAGATGGCTGACTTGGTATTTGGCTCTTTAACGGCAGCTCGCTTTCCACACACTCAAGAAGCTAATGCTTGGGGATCAGGATGCGACACAAACCCCTATGCTGGGGTTCCTGCCACTTGTAGCAACCTGCTGTTGATGCTGCCAGGGGCCAGCTCGACCCAGAGTGCCTTATGCCAAGAGAAGAAGAGGGAGGAGCTGACAGGCCCTCTCTCTGGAATAGGTTCAGCAGTGATGCCCATATCTTCTGCTGGGAAGGACTCCTCTGAGATGTGGGTATGTTCTTCTAATGCAGACAATGAAGAGAAAAGGGGTTTGGAGAAGAAAGTGACTCAATTAACAGCTGATGTTGCCAACAGGGATACAAAAGCAGAATCAGAGCAAAAAGAAGCATTATCCTTACCCCAGTGCTTGCTGGGGTCACTATGGACAGCAGATGATGCTGGAAATGTACTGAATGACTTGGCTGGGGAAGGGGGTGGTACATTGATGAAGGTCAGTGATGAGTGCCTGCAGAATGTGGGCCTAGAAGTTACTTTCCAGTTGGAATCCAAACTGCTGGTCTCAAATATTTTGAAAAATGCCCTTGCTGCCCTTGAGAAGATTGAGACCATAGAATATGAGAACAGGGCACTGTCTACAACCAGTGGAGCATACAGCCCCAATTTTCCTGCTGAACTAGAACAAAGTACAGAATCCTGTTTTCAGAAGGACATTAATTTTCTAGAACAAGATTGTGATGGCAGCTCCACTCAGTCCTCAGGATACCAGTCTGTTGTTGGTTTGGATACAGACATCAGAAACCATTATGGTTTGAACGTTGACCTATGGTTTCCAGTGGGCTTTTCAGATCATGGAGAGAGAGAGCAGATCCCTGCTGAAAGCCAAAAACTCACAGTTTTCAAAATTTCTAGTCCATTAGTTAGTGGCAATGGCCAGCATGAAGAGGAAATGCATCTTCAGTCAAGCCATGATGTCAAGTCTGCCAAGTTGACTGGACATGAAGAAAAAACGGATCAAGATGAAACGAAAGGATACGTTCAGAATAATACGTCAGATTTTTACAGTGATTCATTGTATGAAAAACAATGCATTGACACAAATAATGATGACATAACCAAAGTAAATAATGTGCCCGAGAATCTGAAGTATGTCTCAGGAGAAATTAACGAAGATCGAGCTCAGGTAGACCTTGTTTCAGAGGGCACAGATTTTACTGGAACACTGTCTACGGAATGTGGAGAAGGACCAATCAGTGAAGTACTCAGTTCAGGAAAAGACTCTACAGAAAGTAGTAGACAACTTCACAGTCTATCTGCTTGTACCAGGGATAATGCTTTGTTGACCCTTGATGTAGCTCACGTGGAAAAGGTAGAGACCAATACTGAAAATAGTAAGTCTTGCAACAGAGTAGAGAGTGATAGCTTGGTCTCTGTAAAGCTTGTAGGAAACAAGTTGTCAACTATAATGTTTCATAGTGAAGCTGAGGCATCAGACATTGTCCAGTCAGACAGACCTTTAAAACAGGAATTAAATAAGGCTGTTGAAATGCCCAATCTGTTCACAAAATCTTCACAAACTCCTGAGGCTTCAACAGGTGCAAGTAAGGAGTCTCTAAACAGTCAACTGTTGTCAATCGTGGACGGCCTTGATGTAGTCACTCGATCGGAGAAATGTGGTGTGTGCACTCCAGAGAAACTGTACGAGACACTTGGTACAGGAGATCAAAGCTTTATTCCGGCAGAGGGTCACTTAGTGGTAGTCGATGAGGATGAGCATGCTGCAGAGAACAACACCCCTCAACAGACTAGTCTTGGGCAAACAGATCATTTGGATGAAAAAGCAGGCCGTCAGGACTTGGAGAACCCAAAGTGCCTATTATTAGTATTAGCCCCTGGCACAAATAATGAAAATGGACAGCAGAAGAGTGCCCTGAAAACCTCTGACTGTGGTCTTCTTACAGAGCATTGGCAGAATTTGGAGATGCCAAGGCAATGTGCTGGAGGGAGCATCCAGGACAATGTTAACAATTGGACATCCAGGTTCAGCACACAGAATTGGAAGATGCTCCCTGAAGTGTTGCCCGGAGCCACCCGGAGTGAGCTATCCAGCCACCACCTTCATCGGTTCCACAATATGGACATGCGTGAAGGTGACCGTGGGTTCAACATCATAAATGAAGAGGAAGAGGCTGATGCCGTGTTTATCAATGACACCAGTGTAACACTCAGTCCAGCATCGCGGCGAGGAAAGGTGTACCCCTTCTCATTGTCACCAATCTATGAGGAAGAGAGTGCCCGGGAGGAGGCTGGTGGGGCAGAAAAGCAGGAGCAGCTTCTGGCTGAACCAGATCTGCAGAGTGCAGAGCAGCAGAGCTCCTCCATTCTGTCCCTGTTGCAGTCTGTCAGCGATCGCCTGCAGTCAACCGCCTTCACCAACTCCTTCCAGGTGTCATCTGAGGACTCTCCCACCTTGCTGCGGCGTCCCTTCTGGGACTGTTACCCAGATGAGGATGACCCACCGACAACTGAGGAACACCAAGGCACCCTTGCCCCCCCACAAGGCTGTCTGTGGGAAGAGTCATTTAACCAGTCATTCCATTCTGACAGGTTTGATTTTCTCTGCTCAAAGGATTCTGTGAGGTGTGGATCATGGGTAAGACAAGTCTCTCCATCCCAGGAATTGGAGCAGACACCTTCAACCCTGTCCAAGCTGATGGCCACAGATAACACCCCTGTGTATAACTATCTGAAGGTGGCCAGGCCTTTGTTGCCACATCTCATAGATGTTGAATGCAAGCCTCACACTTCCTTTTTCCAGGACCATGATAACAGAATTTGTCTGACCTCAGCTGCAAGGGTGAGTCAGCGAAAACATCCAGAGTGGTTGTTGAAGGGCCATAATCTTCCGAACATCAGAACTATGACTGGTTTTCATCTCTTGCAGAACCTGATTAATGGCCCCTCACAACGAGCCATCCTGAGGCCCACACAGGTACTTTTGAAATTAATGTCTTTTCTTAAATCTTTTTTGGTATATGGTCATAGTATGGTTTTGAGTTTTCCCCCCTTAATTACTGTAATATATGTAAAAATGCTGATTATGCTAAATCAGACAGTGAGGTCTTTTGACTGAGCAAACTCCACCCTTCTGTCCCATAATAGTGGTTCTAGAAAGTAGGACATTTCTTGTCTGAAAGTCTAAATGTTATTTAGTTTCCCATGGATGTTGATGCTGTCCTACCTCTGTGAGAGGACGTTCTGTCTAAGGTCAGTACACACAAATAGTACAGTATTTTTGTCGCAGATGTACTGGTGTTTAACATGGAAAGCAGGTTGATGAACAAATGACTTATTTTATGTTTTGCATACATTATCTCTGCTTACAATACATAAAAGAAACAAAGGACCGCACATGTTGAAAGAGTCCAGCCGGGCTGCTGAACAAAGCTTTGACTTCTTGTGCTTTGCATGGATTGTGCTGCTTCACAATACTTTTCCCCATGTGAACATTGCCTGGCTTTACAATTTCTTACTTGTTTGTGTGCTTGGCCTTGTTCTGCCAACTGATGCAAAGAGACATTGTAAACACAAAATATGCTGAAATGTTGATAAACTTTGAAAAATGTGTATTGTAGGAGATGTAACAAAAAAAAAACAAATTGTTAGCTCTGTTCACAAAACTGAACGTGCAGAAATCTTTTTTGTTTGAGATTCATTGAAATGGCAGCAGGCACCATTTTACCTCAGTCAAGTAGGAGTGAGTTTGAAGTTCCCACAGTGGTAGCGAGAGAAGTGTGTGTGATGCTTCCTTGCACACCAGGGTTTGTTATCCTAATTAATATCTTCAACAAAACAAGGGTTTCCATACATTCTCAAAAAAGGCTTTTGTGTTGTGACCACTACCACCTTCACAGGTTCCACAATATGGACATGCACGAGGGTTTACTGAAAAAATGTTTGATAACAAGCAGGGGCATTATATAATGAAAGCTTGCAGCTGCTCTGAGCTGTGTGTGCACACCTCACATTAGAGCAGGTTTCACACGTGCTGTGTGGGATGGTGAAATCCAACCCCTGGAGCTCTGCTCTACCCTGACACCACCCTGCTCACATTACACTCATAAAGTTATTGCAGATGTCCTCAGGACCTCCTTGTACTCAGAGCAACTACTACTCAGCATTCTTTCCATTACCTTCGTTCTCATTCTCTTACCCATTCAGTGCTTTTGCCTTAACTGTGAATGCATTTGTTCCATGTTGGCGCCTATATGAATATTTTATAAAGTGCAGCCAGAACTTGAGAGTTAAAGGGTGTGGTGCACTTCAACCTTGGGTATTTGTGTGTAATTTCCCCCAGAATGTAGTAGTGGTTACAATCCTGATACAGCCCCAGTCCAGTTTGTACATGTTGTGTTGTTGCGGTTTATGGGATGGTAGACGTCCCGTGAGGGCAGTGAATCATCCTCTTTAGTGGCCAGATCTGCTCTGATCCTTGTCCTTTTACCAGGTCTGCATCTACAATGGTGTAACCTTCTCCGGAGAGGAACAGAGGATTCATGCTGACTTGGAAGCTGTAGCTGAGCCATTGTTCTTCCATGGAGCATCGGTCCGAGTTCTAAGTGGATGGTGAGAACTGAGGCGAATCTCCAGTACATTTCCATGGCTTTTGACCTCTGTCTCTGAGCAGCCTTTTTATGGCTCCAAGACCCCCTCTCCTATTCTTACGTCTTCTCATACTAAGCAGGCCATAGTTACTGAGTGCTTTCACCCATTCATGCTGACCTGTCTCAGATGGACAGATGATGAGGGCGTTTACTGGGTTGTGTTACTGTCATAAGGATACATCTCTCATCTCATCCTCTTCAAGAGCTGCTTCCAGCCATGACATCCCATCTTAACTATCATATCACACCAAATTTTTTTGTGGGACTGGCATTCACTACTTCACTTTATTAAATCGGTACCATTTCATAAGCCCCACAAAAATGTACGTTGGGATTAAAGCTGCAAATAACACAGTGTTTCTGAGCTTTTCCATCCCACGAATAAGCTGGTGTTTTTGAGTACAAGAATTTCGGCATCCAGTTGTTTGGCTTTTTGACCTTAAGACTGCGAATCAGTGGCTTCTGTTAGGCAATATGTTATTCGTTGAATAAAGTGCATCGTCCTTATTTTCTTTTCCTGAAAGACCTCATCAGTGGTTCTGGATAAAAAAAAAACTGCCTAATGAATTTGATGTACAGCATTTTTGTTTTTTTTTCCCTCATCTCATGGGGTGGTGGGACTTATCCTCCAGTGCAATGTAGATACTAAAACTCTGAATATTATGTACTGTAATATATAACGATTCATCATTTACACTGCAAACTGAATAAAATAATTCCTCAGTATCCGAATGTAATGCATCCTTGAAAACCTGTCAGATACCATAATTTTGGATAACTAGTGCCTATTTCCTATTATTTTAAATGGAAAAATAATGCACTCCTAGCCCATTGGAAAATGTCTGTATAACTATGAAACCATGACTTGATCAGGATGAACAATATAAGCACCAGTTACCTTTTTAGAAACGCTAAATGTTACCATTAATGTGTGTGTTTATACCGCGGTGCAGTGTGTACAGTACAGCACATTTTACGTGTTAGTCACTGCATTACACATGGGAAGTGAGAGGGTGTGTGGCGTGGTTCGCAGCCCCACTTTAGTCTTATAAGACGTTGAATAAAGGGAATAAAGAGGTGTGTCAAAGTACCCCGCTATCTGCCTGTTTCACAGAACACCCAGCATTTAATTAAATAGCTTAATTTAAAAAATTTAACGCACAGTAAATGTGTGATGTGGCAGTAAATTCTTTAGACAAAGTGACACATGCGGAAACAGCTGATAAGACACCAGCATGGGTGCACATTTTTAACTTTGTTTGGACAAATTTGTAACAGTATACAATACGGTTTATTATGATATATAGAGTATTATGTTTCACTATCATACACTGTACAGTACAGTGATTTTTCAAAATGTATCTTTTTAATTCATGTTTCTTTTTTTGTTAAATTACAGATAAGCTTCAGATAAAAATTTGTTGTGGCAAAAGTTTCTGTTTGGATCCTGATATTTAGGTATTAATTTTTAAGATCCATTATGGTGAAAATTCAGATATGGAGTTTGGATACTGGGAGATTTCTGTATTTAAACTTTTATGTTTACCTTTATCTACTAGTAATGTCAAGGTCTGTATGCTACTGTTATTTCAACCACTGATATTACGGTAGCATTTTATTTTTAATAAAAATTCAACAAACTAATACTGAATGAAGTTCCGTATCCACTTGAGTGTATGGTGTGAGATCTGTTTATAATTGGTCTACAGGGAGCTGCTTTGAATACAAATGCACACGTGGCTTGGTGAACCCATTTAGTACGTTGTAGTCCTTTAGGTAAAATATATAGGGGTATGTGAGACAGTAGTATTCCGGTGTGATTTAACTATTGATTTTTAAATTTTTTTGGCAAGTATATGCATTTCTACAGTATGCAATTTATACTCCAGAGTGATTTATAACCTGCAAAATATGGTAAAGGTAAGTACATGAAACTTAAATGGCTGGGTTAGGGTTAGCAAGGTTAGGGGAGTAATCCTTTCCCATTAAACGGCTGGATAAGAACTGCATAAAAATGCCTGGCTAAAACACACAGCACTTTAAGCCTTGTGAAGAAGTTAGTGTATTACTTCTCCTCCACTCTGTGTTTGAACAGGACAGGACGGATTTCAGTTAATATTCCTTCATCATTTGATGTGTTAAGAACGGAAAGTTTGGGATGCATTACTTCTCCATTTATACATCATAGTCCAGGCAGATACTTCTGTGTAAGCAGTTCATGTTTTATTGATGCAAAACTTGCTCTTTTTGTTCTGTAAAACATGCCACACACGCTGCTCTCTCTCATTCTGCCGAGTGACTCACACAAGATACGAGTCACTTGACGTAGTGCTGTTTGAGGCTTTTGGTCTGTGGGGGGTGGGGGCAGGGGTTATGCAATGCTTCATGTTTAATGGATGCCCATCCTACCATTTACATCCAAAGGTTTTCCCCTGGAGCCTCATTTCCACTGCATTATTTATGCCAGCCTTATGTTACACTCCTACCAGTCATCTGCTTGGGCCCACATGGCCAACACAAGAGTGAGGATGTCGGAGATGTGGACAGCATGCAGGTGAAAAATGAAAATAACGTTGTTTTATGGTCACACTCGACTCTCGACTCAGTCTCCCATGTACTTCTCTAACGCAAAATTGGAGTGACTCCAATATGCTGTGATGTTAGCAAATAGATGTCTTGTAGAGACATGAAAACAATGGCCCAGAGGCTCCCAAATGGGCGCGGCTTTGTATTAGATCCCTTAAACCAGGATCCACTGAGGTGTCCTGTCAGGTACTGAGCCTCTAACTGCAGTCATCCAGAGAAATCCAACCACTGCCCTGTGCGCATTTCTTTCTCCTTCTTTATTTCCAGGCATATCAGGGTGTTCCATATTGATAATGTCAGAATTGTTCTCAAAATGCAGTCAGTTGAAGCAGACCGGACGCCTTTTAAAAGCACTCCTGCAGCCCAAGTCAATAGATGGGACTCCGCCTGGTTCAAAGGAGATTCCTGTCATCCTGATGGATTATTCATGGAAGGAATATTTAACCCAGAGAAACTCCCGGAGTTGAGCAGGTTTATATGGGCTGAGCACTCGAGTGTTTGAGTAGTATGCTTCGGGTTTAGTTTTAATGTATTTTGTTTTGCAAACGCATCCAGGGATCAAAGCTTTGAGTCTAGCTGAGTCTCTCATACATCAGACTCCGCAGGCAACAGAAGGCCTCTTTCACCAGTCCTGCTTCCTGTTGTGTCTTGTGCTCCGTGTTAAGTGTTTTCAGCAAAGGGCTTAATATTTTAAAAGGCACAGACCGCAAAAGGAGGAATTGATTTCATTTCTTTGTATCACAGCTTTTATTGTGTTCCTGCAGAAGTAGCTGGACTGTTTTTCCTCATTAAGTGGCAAGGTGCTCAGTGGGCTGATCTGAGTTGGAGGGGTGTGGCAAGGTTCCCGCGGTAGTCTATGTCCTCTTTCCCATTAAGGTTCCAAGAGTGAGAAGGGAAATGGACAAGGGCACTCTTTGTGTGTTTGTCCCAGCTGGCTGCTGTACCGGGAGCCCAAGTTCCAAGGTTCTTGTCTGGTCCTGGAGGAGGGGGACACGGTGCTGACGCATGCTGATGGTCTGGACAGCCCAGAGAATGGCCCCACTGCGATTACCATCGGGTCCATCCGGAGGGTTGTCATGGTGTGTTCCTGGTTATTACGAGTAGAAGTGTTTACAGTGCCCCATGCGTGTGTGGTTTGAAAGATTATAGTTCTTCACTGCAATGTCTTGGCTGATGTTATTTCTCTGATTATCACGTCTCTGTTTGTCAGGATGACAGCCTTCCAGAAATCGAGCTCAAAACGCAGGTTGGCCACAGTGGGACACCACAACATCTCTATGCAGAGGCCAGCAGCTTGGACAAGCATGGAGACCTCCTCCTGTCATGTCTTACCGTAAAGTCTGGCTGGTAGGAAGACCAGTCTCTTCCAAGGGATGTTATTGATGCTGGGTGGCCCTGTGAGGAATTTGTTAAATAATGGCAGATTTGAGAAACAGGAACAATGGCTGTGTTTTTGCAGGGGCTTGAGGGAAGATATGGCATTGGGGTTTGACACTAGCATTGTGGGAAAAGGAGAAAACTAAATAAAAAAATCAAGGTCTTGACTCATGGTTTGGGGGTATATGATTTAATCTAGAGTAATGCAGCTGGTGCAGATGTGAAGGCCAAATGAGTGTCATTTACAGGTCTGTTTTATTTTCCTTGACAATTCATTGGTAGCCATTTGATCTGCATTACCACAGTTCATCCCATACAGGGTAACTTGCACCAGTCAGGAGAGGCTGCTTCCAACAGTGCAGCAAATGGAGAGGGAGGGTTAACAGGGAGTTGCCCATTTGCCTGTTAGGTTTGAATTCTGACATTCTGCTCTGTGATTTATGGCCTGGTCCCACACTAGAAATCCAGGCACTGGAATGCAGTTTTCCTGGTGACTCATTCTTCAGAGGGGCATCTTAAGTGTGACGACGTAAAACACCCAAAATAATGACCTGGGCTCCTGCTTCTCATGTTGGAATATATGCTCACATTGCTGAAAATGCTGTTTTGGGCCATCCGAATAATAGGTATGAGTTACCAGTATGGTGCTAAAAGGAACTGCTATGACAGCGGTGGTTTAAAACTTCCCGCAGAGAGGAAATTTACTGAATTTTGTAGGGAACTGTAATACCAGCTAACATGATTATGTTGCATTCAGCACCCTTTTTGCCTTATTTGAAAAACAGATCTGTGTTTGAACTGTCAATGCTGCCACTCAGCAGTCTGCTCACCATGAATCACTCTGCCCCCACAGTTGGCTGGCATATGACGATTCTGCCTTCAATGGCAGCTACACCATCCTGGAAGTGGGGAGACCCCCAATGGCAGGGTGTGGCAGCTCTCTGGTGGCCCATGTCAGGTCACTGCGTCCACTGCGAATGGTACGGAGTGACTAGAAGCACAGAGAATGGCTGTGATTAAAATGTTGTGTGTGATCACTCTCCCAAGAGCGTGACCTTTAGGGAGAGCCAGCAAACAAACACTGTTGTCTATTTGCACGTAGCTGTGGCTGGAAAATATGAAACCTAATTGTACGCTTGGACATTGTGTTGGTGATACTGGGCAAATAAAGCTGGAAAACATTGACCTTTGAGCTGAAGTTTCCCCATCGATCAGGAGTGTTTAATGGCTATTTGACAAGAATATAAGTTTTAGTGACAGTAGAGAATGTTTAGTCAACATGTGGCTAGTTGTAGTAAAGTACCAATAAGAATTCAAAGGTTGTTCTGATTTAGCTTGGTTTGTAATGAGAAATTGATCCAAAACACAATTAGGTCTAATCTGAAGGCACCTCTGAAGTCTGTGTGTTCTCCTCACAGGGTGGATTGAAGGTTTGGGTGCCCATGGATCCCAAGGTAAGAGTGACAAAAGAAGGAGCATTGTTTATTAGAAGTTTTAGTGCTCGGGCCACATTTAATGTTTTCCCTCCTCTAGATGGTGGTGTATGAGCAGCCTCACTTCCAGGGGCAGAGCAGAGAACTGCTGAGCAACACGCCAAGCTTAGGAACTCATCCAGGCCTGTGGGGGGTGGCATCTCTGCGGGTTATCTCTGGAATGTGAGTGTCTTGTCATGTGTCCTGAACTCACTTGTTTTTTCTTGGGTACCTGATCTCTTTCACATTGTTTGTACAGCTGGATTATTTTATATTAGCACTCTATATTGTGCTCCTTCCTGAGACCAACAAAATAACTTACACACCTGTCCATACCCAGTACACCACCTGGTGCTCCTTGGTTTGTGTAGGTTCTCTTGATGAGACAAATTTTTCCACTGCATGTGCTTTTGTTTGATTCTCTTACCAGCCTGTATGGTACCTCAGCCCAGGTGTAGAACCTGTGTACTTTTGTGTGCAGGTTCTTAGAAGCAAATGTTTGAAGGTATGCCTGTGTCCTCAAGTGCAAAACTGCGGTTTCAGAATCTCCTTCATTATCAAATCATTCCTTTGGAATGTTCCTACTGGCACTCCAAGAGCAAACACCATCATGCCTAGCTCTATAAACAGCACTAACAGAGACTATACTCTTGCTTATGTGTGTAAGTTCTGCAAGTGTGTTGTTTTGTGTCTCCCCTCCTTGCCCCCCCCCCCCATGGGTTCCTGTAGCTGCTTGTATCAAGTTCAAGAATATTTATGACCTACAAAACAAAGCATCTGTACCCTAAAGTTACAACACTGGTTCACTCTATACCCCCTAGCAAGAGTGCTGCAGTCCTCAACCCTGTCCCACATGAGAGCTCCAAAGCTGCACTTACTCTTTGCAGAAAAGTGTCTGGTAAATTAATGAATCTATATGTAATGACTACAATGTACGGCATCCCATCCGGGCTGTATCTCTCCTAGCCTAGTGGCCAGTGGTTCCAAAACTGGCTGTAGAAACTACTGAGACCCTGAAAAGTGGTTAATGAAAGTGAGTGTGTGAGAGTAAATGTTAAGGGGGCATATTGGGATATGGTTTTAATTCTCCTTATCAAAAGCACCCTGTCTGCTGTATGTGTAGTTATGCATCTTATCGTAGTCGTGTATTGTGGCACCTTTGACTTGTGACTCATTGTGTTTGACAGATGGGTGGGCTACTCCATGCTGGGTTACAAAGGACGGCAGTATTTGCTGGAGGAGGGCGAGTACCAGGACTGCCAGGATCTGTGTGGGTCCGAACCTGCTCTCCTGTCTTTCCGCTTCCTCGTGGGGGTGCGTACCATTCCCAGCTGCATTTCAGCACTGCACACATCTGGCTCTTTGGTCCTGCTGGTTGGAACAGGTGGCAGTGGTGGTCTTCATCTTAGGGCGACCGAGAGCTGATTGTAGGTTTGCCTCCATCAGGGCCGGGTTTTGCTTCAGATCGTGCTGTGACCCATTTCTTTTCTTTTCTTTTTATTCCTGACAGCAGGCAGTCGTGTCCAAGCTCCTTTTCAATAAACAGTATGTCGAACGGCAGAGGGGTTTCAAGCCAGCACTGCAGTTGCCCTTACTCCCGAAACAAAATAAAACAAAAGGCAGACGAGTTGCTTGCTGCCCAAGGGGGATTTTTTTGAGCTTGTGTTTGTTTTCACTTAAGCCCAAACCCATTTTCTCTTGTTATGGTTAAAGTGAAGAAATGGAGGCACCCCATCTCCTTTGTGGCCTTCGCTGTCACATCCCTATGTCCCCCAGCTGTCTTCTGTAACTCGGTCAGTGCAGTTCAGACTAGTAAGTACCAGAGTGACAGCCATTGTTCAAATGCTTCTCTTTGACCTCTTTGAAAGTTCTTACACTCTACAATTAACTGCAGAAAACAAACTATGCAGAGGCATCGTTGAAGCTGTTGCTGCACAAGTGCCACAAATTCCCTTCCAAATGTCTGTGCTGCTGGGCTGAACATACAAAAATTAACAAATAAGTTTTTTTTTTTTTTTTTGTTTTGAGTTTTTTGCTCACTTCATTCTTTTATTATGGGGCAGATTAAACTGGATCCGTTAACTCAAGTGAGTGCTTCACTGGAGCAATCCAGGTTAAGGTATCTTCCTTAAGTGTACAACCACAAGGTTTCTAGAAAGACTGAACCCGTTCAGGGTCTTTATTCTCATCCAGCGCTACTACTTGTTTTTGACAGGACTTCGTAGATCCGTCTCTCACACTGCAGGAGAGATCAGACCTTCCCGAACCAACGGAATCTGAGCTTGTCGACATAGACGTCCCAGACCTGAGCCAGATCAGACCTGACAGAGGAACTGTCACCCTTAGCGTGAGGAGTGGAGTGTGAGTGTTGTATTGATCCAGTGTGTGAGATTCCCATGTCAGCCAAAGTGCGTTTCTACCTACAATCTTTTGCAACAATTTCCTCAAAAGCCACTGCAAAAGACACTTGTCAAAGCACCCACCTAGCTCTTTTCTTTAGTCTTATTTATGATTTTCAAGGCAAATGAATTTCTTAAGGGTAGCTGTGAAGCATTATGAATTATCTGTAGAACATGGAGCTGGAGTCTTCCTACTTATTTTAAAGCCAGCAGGATCTATTGAAAAAACCTTCACCTTAAAAGATCCAGTTCCAGGCTTCATACTGCATCTTCAGGTGCTGGGGTAGCAGGGCCCCTGAGGCAGCAGGGTCAGGATTAGAGATGGTAAGAGTGATGAGTCCACGGGTCCACATTGCAGATGGGTGGCCTACAGCGATCGCTTCTTCTGTGGACAGCAGTACATTCTGGAGAAGGGCAGCTATCTGGGAGAACTGGACTGGGGAGACTCCTGTGGAGCTGTTATGTCTCTCCGACCCATCCGCCTGGTGAGTAGCACGTAAATAACACCAGGGCTATGGAAAGAGGTGATGCTGACAGTTGGAATCTTTGAGGTCCATGTCAAAAAATTAATTGGGTTTTAAATGAACCTCTTAGTCACCAGTATTCTATACAAATACTGTCCCCTTGATTTTTCACAAGTTCCCGTTTTGACCTTTTGCTTGACATGCATGTGTTGTATCACATGAACCTTGTCAGGCAGAGGTGGTGGGAACATCAGCTGCATTTGCATTTTTTGTAGGAGCACCGGAAGAGCAGCCAGCCCAGGTTTTTGGTAAGTTTCCCATCTGAGTGGGATGCTGCCATTTAATAGTCTTTGTTTGTATTTGACAGCCTGGTTGACAGAAGAAAGACAGTAAGAGCTACAGCATCAGTTTTGTTTGGAGCATTAAAATAACAAAGTATAGAACAGCTGTATGTCATCAGAAAACGCAATGAGTCCACAGTCAGCGAAACACAGTGATGTGCTCTCTATAAATGAGATTCTTATCGGGACTCCTTGTCTTCCTCCAGCTCCGGGCCTACAGCCAGCCGCATTATAGCGGTGATAGTGAAGAGTACAGCTCAGAGGTTATCACCCTTGCATCCTGGGCTCCGGAGTCCTTCAGGGTGATCAGAGGCAGGTGAGCATCCAGCCTACTGCCCACTGACTCACCAGGGCGCCCACAAACAGAAAGTGTCTACTGCAGAAACGCACCACACTCCACAGACACAGAGACAGATGACTGTCGGTGCTGCTCACTCCAGCTTTGTTCTCCCTTGGGCTGGTTTCTCTTGTGCTGATTTATTTCCTTCTGCCATTCATGGCTGTGAACTTTGACTGTCTCTTTCTTTGCTGTCCAGCTGGCTTCTCTTTGATGATGAGAGTTGTGGAGGGAACCAGTTTATCCTGAGAGAGGGCCATTACCCTGACCTTGCCTCTTGTGACTGCATGGCTGTGTCCATCAAATCTTTGAAGCCCATCCCATTTGTAAGTTACACCCCTTGGCAGAAATTTGAAGAAGAATACCTGCCCATCTGTTTGTACAGCATCTATACCTGTCATCATCTGTATACAAAGTACAATAAAGGCCTTTTCTGCTTAGTGATTAAAGCTGTTGCTTTGCAGGTTTGAATCCCACCTCCTGCTACAGTGCCCTTAAGCAAGATTTTTAATCTGTATTGTTCCAGTAAAAAATTCCCAGCTGTATAAATGGATAAATATAAGTAGCTTAACACTGTAAGTAGCCTTGGTGAAAAGTGTCAGCTAAGTAAACAAGTGTAAATACAGGTGGTTTTTTTTTTCATGTCTGTTCCGAGTCTGTAGCTGAAGTGTCTTGAGAACTGACCACTGCACTCTTCTTCTCAGAGTTTTTCAGATCCCTCCATCAGCCTCTTTTCTCTGGACTCCTTTGAAGGTTTGGAGACTGTAATTGTAACGGCCACAGAGCGCTTGGACAACTTCTTCACTCAGTCTCTTAGGGTCAACAGCAGCCTGTGAGTTGCCTGCATTTATTAGCTTCACAGTAATGGCTGTAATAGCGACTCATGGATACATAGGAGCACGTTCAGACCTGACAAAATTCTTCCATCATTTTTCTCCATCTTTTTTTACCACCGTTGTCTTTTTGTACATATAGACACACGTTGCATTTTTAATTTGCTTAGCAACAGAACAGTGTTAGGTCACAGCAACATAGACACATAATCTCTATACTGAAATACACAAATCATACAGGTACCTGAGCTCCAAGGTAAAAGGTTAGAGTTTAACAGGGGTAGTCATGCTTCCTTGTCCAAGAAAGTCAAAACATGTGACTTAATCTTCCAGAGTTCTTTCTGGTTATTGCAGATCGACTATTAACTGGGTGAAATTGTTTGACACCCTTTATTGCGTTATGACCAAATACGAGGCAGATTTTTTGTGCTTATAAACAGGAACTGAGTGCTGGGGAATTTTCAAAGTAATTATGTCTCTATCTTGCAAAACTTTACTTTATGAGCCAAGTTCCAGGAATGCATTATGCTCCTAAATAGATGGATACCTGCGCTTAGTTAAACAGATTTGCAGAGGGAGTTTATGGTGTTGGCCAGACAAGGTTGTGCCCATGTGTTGGTTTTAGAAATACAGACTCACACGACTATGCTCTGTCCCAGGTGGGTGGCGTACGAATATGCCAACTTCAGAGGCCGCCAGATGCTGTTGGGACCCAGCCATGTCTCAGTGTGGGCCCGCCACAGTGGATGGGAATCTGTGGGCTCCCTGTACCCCTTCAGACAGGTAGGACATGGGCAAAGGTGATCCGGTGGGGTCTGCTTTTCAATTGTGAGGCTCCTGATGTCTGACCCATAAACCATTTGCCAGTTTTAATCAGTTCTGTCGCCTGACATAGATGAGCCACAGATGACCTAGAAGATAGTTAACCATGTTTAACCACTCAGCTTCTCTGTGAAGCTTAATTTTGTGCTATAATTCTGTTTAGGGATGTCTTTACCGCCTACATGCTCTGGGTTTGTTGTCACAAAGCCCTCTAACCCAACTTAAGGGTAGAAATCGCATACAGAATGTAAGTCGTCACACACACAGGCTTTTATGAACCCTTCTTAAGATTTGCTAGGGAAGAGCATAGATGCAGCGCTGCAGGGCTCCATGCTTCAGTCACCTTATCGTCTTGTTCTGTCACCGACATCCAAGAAGGGCCTCGGGTATGGAGATTGGATAGCAGTTCTGGCTGCAGCCTGCTTTTTGGTGTCCATGAGGAGTGGTAGTAGTGGGGGCCGAACGGGCACGTGTGCTTTGTGGGCAGAGACTATTGTTACCTTATTGCCATTCCCGGCAGGACACCTGAGCTTAAAGCAGGGAAACATGGGAATCCTTGAATGCTGCGAATGGGAGCAGAAGCCCAAGTAGCAGTGATAAAACCACAGTTACCACAAGGATATTTATATACGTTTTTGGCAAATGGGGATCCTGCTGAGACAGCTTCTGTCTGAACCTGCGGATTTTTGTCAAAAAGATAACTGCAGCCTCAAATGGGAGCTTGATGATATGCCACAGTTCGCAAAGGGAAAAGAGATGCTGCAGAAAGACTTGTCTTCCTTAAACTCAAATAGGCTTTTGCTTTATGTAAGTAGCTTTAAGTAGACTTTTGCTTCTCTGGTTACCACCTTTTCATCAGCAAAATTCAAAACCCTGCTTGGATTGAGTTTGTCCAATCTCTACAAGTTCTGTCTCCTGTATATTTAGAAGTACCATGTTTTAGGGAGATATGTGTGTGTCAGCTGAAAGTTCCAATTCAGTCCTGGATAATATTCCCCTGGGAAAAAATACTTGGCTGAAATTACATTAGTAAAAATTCAGTTTAGCATGAGGGGTATTGGTGAAATTGGTACAATGAAAATTTTAAACAAATGCCTGGTTGATCTTATAGTAAAAATCTATCCTTGATTTTCCAGACTATACAGGGGGAGAAGGTATTTGGATATGGCTATAATCCCGAATATTGAAACTGCCAATTTAAATATATTTCTTACTATTGCACTTTTATAAACCTCTAATGTTTAATAAACCTGTTCGTCCATCATCTTTAGCTCTTTATCCTGAATAAAATGGAATAAATCAGTAGTGTAAATGAAATGTTCGTACAGTAAAGTGAACTGTATGCAAAATCAGTGCACAAGGCTCTGATGCAGCTTGATCATAACACCTCCAGTAGTAGTAGCTGGCATTTCCCCAACTGTTATTTTATGTGTTAATGAAGTAATTTTCTTCAAAAAAGTTTTAACATTACTTATATTTCCCCTTATTTTTTAAAATTTTTTTTAAATATTTAAGTTTTTTTTTTTTTTTTTTTTGCGAGTCCATAAAATCGAGGTCTGGAAGAGCAACACGGGTAAAGAAGGAAGATAAGAAGAATATAACTTGTCAGGTCCTGGTGCAGCTAAAGTTAGCAAATACTGTTCATAGGAGCTGTACACAGACTTGCCTGAATGTTAGTGTGACGCGACCCAGCATATTACACCTGTGAATGACAGTAACATAATGACCAGAATTTAAAATTATTTTTTGACTCTTATTTTGCACCTTTGTTGTGTGTTCAGTTACGTGTCCTGTACTTAAACTGCTATATGCAGATTACTGAAGTTGTATCCTGTTCTTCGTGTGTTGCTGTCGAATCCCCCCTCAGCCCAAGGTGTACGTTCGAGTTTGGAGCCGCTGCCTCGGCTGTGTGCTCACAGCAGACAGCAGACAAGGCTGCTTGTGCCCTGCCAAGGTGTTCCTGAGCCCCCCCGGCAACCTGGACACACAGCTTTGGGTCTTCACTGGGTCACTTCTCAAATGTAAGGTGAGAGCCTTCATCTTGGAGCAACCTTGGAAAACACTCCCCATTCCCCTTCTTTCTATTTTTGTAAATTACTGTGACATAGCCAGTGCAGCAGTGAGACTCTCCAGTGCTGTCTGCGAGTCTCTTTTGGACCACGTGCTCATCAATACATCTTGGACCTCAAACACAGCACCTGAATTCATGTTGCATGATAGAGATGAACTTCTGCAGGAGGTTCTATAGTGTCTCCTCTCCGTTTGTGATATGTCCCACTAGGCCACCAGAACGTGCCTTTCAGTGATTGGTGGGAAGGTGTCACCTGGTGCTTATGTGGCCCTGTGGCCCCAACATGGGCAGACCCACCAGAAGTGGAGCCTCAATGACAATGGAACCATCTCTTCCCATCTTAACAACAACCTTGTCCTGGACCTCAAAGGTGAGCCCCACAATGGCTAAATGAGCCTTTAATCGCTCTGTGTACAACTGGTGTTGATAATGCAGTTTGACAATAATGTGGTGTTCCTTCCCTCAGTGCTGAACAGGGAACAAGAGGTACTTTCATATAATTGAAAAATGTGTTTAAACACTGAGGAAAGGATGGTGTGCAAGTATGACACTGGAGAGGAAAGCTTGGAACTAGTTCCATTATGGCTGGAGATACCTAATGTACAGTTGCCAGGTCAAAACTCATTGATGAACTTTATTACACACAGCAGATTAAGCCATAAAAAGCATGAGAGCCAGAACGGAAAAACAAACTGCCCTGTTTTGTTGAACAATGAAATGTTGCTCAGGCTGCAGCAGAGCCCTGCAGTAACTGTCTCATTACTGTACATTGAATTATTTGGCTCCTACATTTAGTTAGATGGTTTTGTTATTTTGAATGTAACTAGATTTGCAGCTGTGCAACAATAGACAATTCCACCATAATCACCTGCATATTCAAGTAACATAGCAGGACCTAGATTTATAACCTGAAAGATGCCCCTCAAACAGTAAATCCTGCTGTGTCAAAGGGTAAAAAAAGCAAAAGTTTAATAAAATTACAGTAACTCCATTAAACACAAGCTGAGCTTCTGCAGGAGGTCAGCTGATTGATGCCTTTAGACGTACAGCTTGTCCTCATTGCTGCAACACAAAGCTGAGGTGAAAAACTGCTGTTTATTTTCCAGGTGGGGGGGGCTTGGACAAGGACCACCTGGTTACAAATGACTTCACAGGTGACCGGATGACACAGTACTGGGACATAGAAGTGGTGTAGAGCGGAAGCACTAGACTGAAGAGGACAGGAGGCATGGACGGGTGTATCAAGTGTGTGAGAGGAACCTCCGCTGCTGGTCAGAGGTCATGAAGCAGTGAGGGTGAAAGAGGCTTCCTTGTAGATCTTATCTGTCTATTTAATCTCAGGTTCCAGAAACCAAACTACGGTAATGTATACCGTGCAAACACTTCAAGACTAAATATTTATTCTGAAAGGGAGACGAGTATCATGCCACACGGCCAGATTCAGAGGAGCAATAAGGTCACAGCCAAATGAAAACTACCAATAACTTCTGCTCAGAGAGCGACCCCTAGTGATCATCTGTACAGTTGTGACATCATTTAAAATGGCCAGTGACCCCCAAGCCAGTTCCATGTTAAGAAAAAGAATATTTTCAGAACATGGCTAAATATTTTCATTAATGCTACACAAGCACATTTGCACTATCCAAGACTCATGACTTATCTACAGAGGTGTTATTGTGATGATACTTTTGCCAGTTTGTGACAGAATCGGATGCAAACACAGCTTGAGGAATATCTGACTAAATTTAGCATTTCACACATCTTTTGAGGCTGTAGAACATGCAGAAATTTGCTCTTTATAGAAAATTCCAAGCCTTAGATTAAAAACAAAGCAGCATATCAATGGTGGCCAAAAACAATTTCCTGGCAGAACTGTATTCACATTCAGGTCATATCACTGGATTACAAATAAAACGTGCTGCATGTGTGTGTACACACGTGTATATACACACACATACTGTAAGTGTATACACATATTCAGGAATGATTTATGGAGAATGATGTCCATATATAATTCATGGATATTGAAGCAAATGCATATGTACAGTACATTAAGTTGTTACTTTGTGCATTTCAGAGCAACATTTTTAAAAGAATATTAAAAGTTACCATATATTTGTTTCAACAGATACAGTATGTTTTTTGCCTGGGAACATCACAGTAAGACCACCACAACTGCATAAAGGAGTTGGTGATATGAAAATATTATATTCCATTTTACATAATTTAATATGTAACAACCCTGCAGTTTTGGTGAGTTACAGTATGATGTTTTTTTGAACTAAGGTGGGGTACAGTAATCATTTCTACACACACCACGCTTGTAAAGGTGTGTGGTCTAAAGAATGGGCTTCCAATAAGAACCACATGGTTGTGGAGAAGTGGTGACTGTTGCCTAACACACCTGCAGCAGCCCCTCAGTCCACAGTGACAGGGCCAGGTTCAACTTGTCCGAGTTGAGCTCTAGAGGCAGCCCTGCCACAGGGTGGCGCTCGCTGCTGTGCAGTTGCCTGAGGGCCGCCAGGTGGCTGATAGGGAAGCGGAGGCCGTGGTTCTGAGACAGTAATACAGAGTCAAGTGTTAAAACGCAAACGGTTTGGAACTTGGAAAAAAAAAATGATCAGAATTGAAGACAAAGGTCAAAAACACACTACCTCTGACAATTTTTCCTCGTCATCGTCATCATGTTCCCCCATCATGTGTGTTTTCCTGTTGTTTTTCAGGGAGTGTAATACGTATACCACCATCTCAGCAGGCTCATCCTTAAACCACACACATGTGAGCAGTGTGTCAGTATTTAAGGGCGCTGCTTCCCACATGATGTAGAATCAGTAGTGTAGCGCTGGAACAGCTATTCTTACCGTTCTTTCCTGGCTGGGCTCCACAGTCAACAGTACGTGGTCTTTATACCGTAGACTAACTGTGTCCTCCAGTGCAGGCATCCTTCCTTCTGTATCAAACACACGGAGATAAACAGGCAGCCTCATCACACTGGTGACCAGGCTCTAAAACACTCCGTTTGTCTCGAGTGTCCCCACCTGGCGTGATATCAGCGCCTTCCAGCAGGTAAGGGGGCAGGCGGTTGGACATGAAGTCCCTCTTCATCCCAGCAGAGCGCAGCTCCTCCTGTCCCTGGTCCATCCTATCTGCCAGCAGCCTGAGGAAGCCAGACAGCTGCCTGGTTGTGTCTGGGAGCGGCCCAGCATCCTGCATGGAAAGCCCAGAACTGTCAGCTTGCTAAGCCTCCATGTACATCAGCTGTAGCAGAATGGATCATCTCAGCACAAAGAGTTGCAATTATTTTATTCATCTACTACCATAAAGAGCCCAATCAGTGCACACAATCCTTTATAAACCGGTCAGGATATGTCCACATTTCTTACCTGCTCCCAACACATACTGCTGCCTAAACATTCATATCTATACAATAATATTCATTAGTTCAGCACACAGTTTTTCCAAAGTGATGTACAACTCAAGACACCAAATGGTCTTTCACAACAGATGAACAGTTCAAACACAAACACATGATTCTCATAGCAGAGAATGTTTGCCAGATACCCTGTTTTTAGGAGGAATTTAGAATTTGCATGAATGAGAAGCGAAATGGGTCTATCAGAGTTGTGTTGACTGTAGAAAGGGTTTCTTGATATTATCTGCCTTACTGTACTTCGCTGCCATTTTAAATTGTTTTCTTGCTCATTTTCTTAAGCAATTTAGTGACATGGTTTTAACTGCTGTTCATAAAAAACAGAAGAATGGCATGTAAAAGCCAAGTTACAGTGCTCTCACCCTGCCAACAATAATTGTTATAAAGGTGCAAGTATAATGGAACAATTACCAGACCATTATAAATTTCCTGGGCAAACCGGTCCTTATGTTGATATTGCTCTTCATGGAGTCAAACAGGAAGCCTGGAAAAACATCAAGCAGGAAGTCTCCCCAGGACCTGAGACCCGGGAGGGAAACAGAAACAACATTTCAGTGCTACACAGCTGCTTGCCTTTGCAGGGAAATTGTACGCATAAAAAGACTGTGCTGAAACTTGGCACCAATAAACATTTGTCAGCAGCCTATATGCAGCTTAACATGACACTTGAATATGGGTATAAAATGTGTGGAACAGGTTTATTCTTTATTCCCATTAGAAAGCCAGGAAGTGGAACACTACAGCTAAAGATAGACTTTGTTTACTAAACTGTACATTTGATAGCGGCCACAGGACAGAAACATGAGCAGGAGTGCATGCTGTCAGCTGGGATCACATACATATTCTGGTAGGTGCTGATGGTCAGGTGTGTGGAGTGGTCTACTCCCACTGGTGTGTCAGCCTGGTGGATTGTACCCCGGGGAAAATACAGCAGATCACCAGGCTACAGAGGGAAACCCAGGATCAGTGAATCCCACTCTCTCTCCATACTCACGTTAGGTTGTCAAAAATACATGTGCTATGTGTGCACCTGCAGTAATTCTGTCTTGAACTGGTGAAGATGTGTCCTATACCAGACCATACCAAACCAGACCCCTTATTGCACACCTTCAGGGTGATGTCATGAGTGGGACTGCTGATGCGCTCCTCAGGCTCCAGGCTGTACTCGCGTGCCAGGGGCACTGTGGGCTGGTACAGGCGCCAGTGCTTCTCCCCTTCCAGTTGTAAGATGAACACCTGTGAAAGTAAAAGTAAAATATCTCAGGTGTGGGCTAAAACCCCATTCCGCACTCCTTACCCAACACTCCCATACCTCAGGGGCAGCAGTGTATTTATAACACAAACTGTTGGATGACTACATGGGCATCATGGTGGTGCAGTGAGTATCACTGAGGTCTAACAGCACTTGGGCGTTTACTAAACTAATAAATGCAAGAACAAACCTCAACATCATCATAATGTGGGGGCAGGCCCTGGGCCTCCTGCGGGGTGATGTACACGTTGGAGCCCACTAGGGAGCCAAAGAAACATTCCAGCTGCTCTTGAATCCGCCACAGCTCATCCTGAACACAGAAGACCACAGGTAAGGCAAGATGTCAACATTGTCTGTTTCAAGGTTCCAGTGCCCACACAGAGAACTGTCCTGTCACTTTTTTTCATTCTGAGCCCTAATCAGTGCTTTCAAAAGCAAAACATCACATCCCTTTATACAATCCTTCCATGTATTTTCTACTCAGCTTATCACCTTAACCGTCACAGCACCTTCCTCCCATTTCAAACTCTTAACTATGATTTAAAAAGTGAACTAACGGGAAGTGAAAACTGATCCACCTCTCACCTTAAACCTCTGAGGCTGATGGAACTGTATAGTAGCTCTCTTTTGATCAAAGTCTTTCTTCAGCTGGCTGTAGACCACCCGGCCTTCCCTGTTCATCACCTTCTTCTTGCCGTTGATACAGCGGCACACATTGAGGTCTGTGGTGTACTCCAGACCGTAGTCACACAGACGCTTCAGGTCAGAGATATTGAAAAGAGTCTGGTAGTAGGCTGCTACAGCTAGGTTAGACCTCTGCAGAAACAGGGGCTTCTTCTCCCAGTACTCCTGGAAAAACTCATCCATTTCTAATGGGTTGATTAGGCTTTGGAAAAAACTGGAGGGGCTGCTGAAGTCAAAGGGAGAGGGAACATCCTTGGAGTCCATTCTTCTCTGTTTGAAGGGGACCCCATTCTCCTCTTCAGCATCCTTCCTGGAAACTTTCTTCCTTGGCATCAGACTCTTGAAAACTACTTTGTAAGGTAGACAGAATAGTGGGTTTTAGATACAAGCAACTTCACTTGTAAGATATCAAAACGACTGTAAACAGAAATTTAGTTTAAAATGCTACAAATATAAATGTTATTTTCTAATTACTACCAATCACAAGTTATTGTTCACACATATAGCTGCCCACAAATTCTCAAAAGTTCTGAACAGCCATCGACAATATCAAAATATCGTGATTCATTTCAACTGTATAAATTAACAAGATACACTACAGACTTCAGAATTACTGCTCCTAACATAAACATGACACATTAATTGAAATACGACTTCCTGATACACTGGAAACTTGTAAACTTACCGAAACTGCAGGAATCAACTGTTTGCAGGCAGCTCCTGCAGCCCGTTCAGCTCGAGACTGTAAGCGAGTGAACACGTGCGCTACCACCAAAGTAGTCCGACGAGAAACACGTGTGACTATTTAAGAAGAGTTCCTTCCGTCCCTCATTTTTCAGGGTGAAACGATTTTTGACATCTTGAAATTATTGACGGACATATGTACTAACTCTCAAATTTAAGATTTTATATAAGAATAAAAACAAACATTTGCTATTATTATATTATTATATTACTCTGACTGGTTAACTACATATATCAATTAAAACCGTTAGGTTGTGAATTCTTCAGGTGTCACAGAACTGGACTGAGGACCTAAAGTGTACAAGAAAATGTAACATTGCTTTAGTATTTTTCAACTTTTAAAGTAGTTGCAATAATTGTTACAAGTCTATATTTGTATACTTGAATGATTCATTTACCAACAGATTAAAATTCAATGAGGGAAACCACTTTATGCTCAATATTTACAAAGCAGCTTTATGTTTGGTATTTACAAACATGGATAAACCATTCAAGGTTATATTTTGAACCTTAGAATGAATTGGCAAAAATAGTTACTTGATTAATGGGTGCTTTCTGTCACTCCCTGGAACACAGTTCAGTTCTCTGTCACTATCAAGAGAACTATAAAAATAAATTGCATTGCAGTGTTCGATCTCAATAAAGTCACAAAAAGCATTTCATTTCCTAAAAAATATTATCTCTTATTTGCTTTGATCATGGTTGATAGCTGTAGCTGATATACAGAGCAGCACAAAGACGAGTATATACAAGCAAACTAACCTTAGTGGAACAACTCGTACACAACTTGCCCACATGTTGGTATCTGAACAAATAAAATGAGCATTCACACCAAAAAAGAGCAGAGCAAAACGTTCTGATTTCCCATAAGCTCCCACACCATTCTACAGATCTCATACAGAAAACTGCTATATGCACCATTTGAAATGTTTGTGTTAATAGAATTTAGAAGGATGAGAGTTAACCGAAACATCTCATTCAGAGACCCCTTGTTTACATGAGTGCTGAATTCCACTTGCTGCTGGTGTGGGGTTTGTATTTGGTAGAAGTCTCCAGTGGTCATCATAAGACAGTTATTCTAACAGAAGAATATCTGCCTCCCTACTTGAGTGCCCCTGCACCACACTGAGGGGTCTGGGCAGAGCCACAGGAAAAGTTGACATTGACTTGGAGCTTCCTGCCTCTACCCAACTGGTGTGGACTCTCTGCATCACTGTGCTGCATCTGTACACTCTGCTGGGTTGTGTGGCTCGGGGAACTCCAGCTTCTCACACTCCGTCAGCTTGAGGGGCAGATGCTGGGCAATCTCATTTGGGTCTGTGTAGAGCGCAGGGGGTACGTGCTACAGAGCAGAAGTAGCAGCAGTCAAAGGGCAGACACAGCAGTGCTGGACCTAAGGACGGCATTCCCCCAAGTCTGTACACTAACCCTTATATTTTTCAGCAGTCTTTCAAATCACTGCTCATGTGGACAAGTCAAGCATGAAAAACAAAGGCACAGCTAAATTTATAAAATTTTAACAGTTTTATAAATTAATTTATAAATTATATTTATAAATTTTATACAAATGTATAATTAACTCTGCAATTATTAATTTCTTTAGCTGATATTTAGTTGACCAAAAAACAGGACTATATTTCATTCTATTAACTACTCAAGTAACTTACTGGAATCAAAACCATCCTCCCCAGTTGTCTTGATGCTAAAATATACCACCTGTTTCTTATCACCAGTAATATCATAAATTTTCTACTAATGTTGCACTATGCGGACACATTCCACAGGGTCTTACCTTCAGGACAGAAATTTTGCTTTCTCGTGTACTGAACTCTCTTAACATGTAATTTTTACCAGCCTGGAGAAAAAATACAAATAGATTACAAATTAAAGTAGGAGATTTCACTGTGACTCTTATAGACATATTTTACAGACACTTTACAAACAGAATGGGTCACTGTACTGACCTCATGATAGACTCTGGTGTCATTAATTCGGATTAACACTCCATCTACTCGCAGGAAGAAGCGCAGCAAGACAAAGAAACTAGTGGGCATCACCCTCTTCAACACAGAAAAAAATACACATTCCATCAAAAAAGAACAACTTTTTAAATTATCTTTAGTAAATTGTCCAAAGTATTTGAAGGCTGCTGTGACCTTAATGATTGGTGCATTTGTGTTTACATATTCACTGTGAACTGTGTCAAAGAGAACAACTTAGCGTAATAACTCACAATCTTCACGCTAATCATGGAAACCCCGTGATCGTGCAGCTCATCTTCGAACAGCAGCACATCCTCAAAGAACATGATCTGTTCCCGTGTCTTCAGTTTCTCCAAGTCAATTCGCTCAGTTGTTGGTGTCACCTTCAAAGCATGTCAGAGATGGAAAAAGCCTGTCCATGTAATAGTCAAGTATGTGGATCTAAAGGTTCTAGTACCAGGATGGCCCTTCTGTAGTTCCCTTTGAGGAAGTCTGTCATAATGAATCACTCCAGTTAAAACACAGCTGTATAAAGAGGAGACATTATATATTGTGCCTAAAAAGTTTTTTTTTTTTTAATTTAATGTAGCTTTTAACCCTAATGGAAACTTGCTATGTTGACATACGCACTATTCACTACACCATACTTTACCATTCTGAACAGTTGGGTAGTTTTTCCTACTACAAATCAAACCAAGTTGCTTGTTCAGGGGTACTACAGAAGAAGGCAAGACTTGAACCTGGATCTTCTGAGTTGAAGACAATGGCTTCAACTGCTATACTATTTCTTGGCTACATAAACTGTAAAGTAATGATAAAATAAAGCAGAAAAGAACAATCGCCATATAAAAACATTTTTATCTTAGTTTCTCAAATAAACATGTCTCAACATGTCTCCACCTTTTCTCTATATTGAGATGTGCCATAAAAATAAATTACTGAATACTGTTTACCTTAATTTTCAAGTCATCCCCGAGCAGAGTTCCTCTGTAGTCTGTAGTGTATGTCCAGTCATAAGGTTTCACCACTTCTTTGGAGTGTTCTGAATCGGCTCTGCAAGTTCATCACACAGACTTTAAAACGGGGCCCCATTAACTCATTATAAAGGTCTCTGTTACATGGCACATTAGCAGTGTTCTTCTTACCGGCTTTCTTGCCACTCCTGGGCACACGCTACTTTTACAGAATCCTTCATATTGTTGACATGCTTAAGGGCATCGATGGCATTAAACTCGATGCCAAAACCGTCTGTATGGTGAATGCGTAGGACATTGTCACCAAACAGCATCTCTGGAAGAGATGGCATGTTCATCTCTTCAGCTAAGCTGCAATGAAAATGTAAACATGCAGAAAAGTATGTCCTTTGAGAATGGCAATGTATGCACAGATAATAATAAAAAGTAATGCAGTTTCGGTGTGGACTAAATATCAGAAAAAAACAACAAATATACAAATTTTACTAAAACTAAATTACAACTATGTAAAAATACAGTGACATAGAATAGAATAAACAACACTGTGTACCAGTCTCGGTAAAAACTGTTCACCACGTGCCTTATAAAGTTGGTATTTATGGTAACCCTGCTATGCAAAAACTGTGACCACGGCCAAAACATGACTTGGAGTAATGAGCGCAAAACCTGAAACAATGAAAAGCAGAAAAAGTAACATGGACTGGCCAGTAATTTTACAGTTTTCATACTTTTTGTTAAGTTCAGGTTTGGAGAAAAACAGTTTTCAACTCATACTAAAACATAGTGGGGGTCAGTAATGATGAGGGTTGCTGTCTCATGGGGGTCACTGTCCTGGCCAAGACAGTCCCATATTCCAAGACAACAGCAACTCCACAGACAATCCCAAATGGATTCCAGGATGGGTCTACAAACACCAAGATGAAGTCAAAACACTTTAGTAACCTCCCCAACTCCCAGGATCTAATTGAAGCTATTAATCCATCTTGGAAGCTTTAAGCAAATTTCATCCACTCACATTTAAATAACTAATAAAGCTGCTTTTAAAGCAAAGGGTGGCCCTACTTCCCATTATTGACTTGGTCTTCATATATTGTTTTTCTGATATGTAGTTCACCCCTGCATATATAATAATAATAATAACAATAATAATAATAACAACAACAACAATGATAATAATAGTAACAGGGATGCACTGTACAGTGTCTCACCGTTCAATGTCTTTTGACTTCATGATATGTGTTTTTGCTGCGGTCACTTTCCACGGTCCGAATGTGAAGTCTTGTTTGCTGCTCTTAAACCCATGAGACATCATGTCTGACAGGTTGGCCAACATCTACTGCAGGAGCCGACAACCACTGTTAGTTTCTCCTTCACACTCCAGTCTAACATTGGATCAACTCCATCACCTGAGATATCTGTAGTGTTAGTAATGTGAATGAGGCAGTAAGCATTTGTTTATTTATTTTTCAACAGAAACCTAGACCTGGAAGAGGAACGCCACAATAATTTATTGTGAATTACGACCGCCAAACAATTGTGTCTGGAGCACATGCTAGCGAGTTAGCAACCTGGGTGAATCTGCTACTTCTGTACGTTTGCAAAAAAACTTTATCATATAATTTCCAAAGGCGCAACGTACCGTTTCTTGTTTTTACTGTAACGCTTTGAATGCTGCACTAAACGCTGTGAAGCAGCCCTGTCCCAGAAGTGTCCCCTGTAATGGCTTCCGGAGTAGCAACCGTTAAAACCCGACAAATGGTTCCACTTCACAAAACGCTCCGAAGGGTCCCATCTTACGCCCGTTTCATTTGTGCGGTATCAGCATTACGTGGTTGAATTTTATTTCATTTCCTTTATTTTTTAGGTTAAAATATATAGGAGATGTATTTACAAAGCGAGAATCTCGCTTATGACTCGAGTGACTGAGCTGCTTGACCCCCAGCCAGGTGAAGCTGCCCCCAAAGGAACAGCATAAACGATTACACACATATACAGAAACAATATTACTACAGTTCAATATATGCATATATGGTCAAGTCTACTTTAGTATAACCCAAGGATCTACAGCATCCACATAGGCAATGTGCACACTTAACCCTACCTGTGTTTTACATTTTAGAAAAGAACAATACTTACAGTCATGTGAAAGTGTAAAGTATTATTATTATTATTTATACGGATGTAATAGTGGTTCAAACACACACACTGTCAGTAATATAGTGACCAGTTAACCTGAGACACACATTTTTGGACTGTGGGAGGAAAACAGAGGAAACCCACTCAGACTGACTGCAGCACTCAGCCTCTGTACCATCCTGTTTACTTACTGTCTATATATATATATATATATATATATATATATATATATATATATATATATATATATATATATATATATATATATGCAGTGCTTTGCAAAACTGAAGATGTGATTGTTACTGTAATGGTTCACAAGTAGGAAGTGATAATGTTTCACATGCCGGGTATTTTACCCGTAGGACCCCCGTGCACTGAATGGGTTTACCAGGCCACGTATGCGTTTCGTAACGGCCCTCTGTAGACCAGTTAAAAATGGATCTTAAAGCACTATTTGTTCTTTGTTTTTATGTTATATAATGCAGTAGATTATATGCAAGTTTTTATTGTATACTGAACTCAGAGGCAGGACATAAATGTTACAAATCCCACCACTAGTTGTTCTACGATGGACCAAGGTACTTGTGCAGTCAAAATTACACAGCTGTCCATATTGAGAAATAACTGTAAATAACATGGGAGCCAAATGAATAAATGTCAGTGCTTTTGGAGCTGCTGTTTCACTTGATATTCAACTGACATTGCTCTATATATGAAATGAACTTACTGTGTTGTACAGTTTTCTTAAAAGTTCCAGGGAGTGTTTATTTTATCCATTTTGTTGCTTTCATGTTCAGTGTTGGTTCTGAATAACAACCAAGGATGGGAGGTGAGTTGATGGGATTGACTGCATTTGTGTGCTGTTGTACTGACTTGTATCTTGGTGTAGAACATTGTGATGGACAGGCACAGAAACCAAAACTGTTTTTTTTTGTATCTGGAAAAAATGTGTATAGTTTTTAATAACCTGTCTACACATTTGTTTGTCTTTATAAATGAATTTTCTTGTGTTTTATATGGTTTTTACTGTATGCATTTTTACTGTATGCATGTTTGAAATGATTTATTTATGAAAGAGTTTTAAATTAAATGGAAGTGATGAAAGAAAATATGTCCATGGTGTTAGATAGGTTAAGGTCCGGTGGCATTTTGTCGTATTATTAGCTTTTCTGTATGAGAAAATTGAATATATTTTCACAACCTGTTTCTCATTCTCATTATTATTTGGGGAATGGGTGTATTGCACTCCACATATTAAGGAGGAAAATAGTTACAAAGAATAAATCTTTGCAGATGAAACAGTCAAGAGATACAAATGTTCCCACAGAATTTTAAATCATATGTATAAACATCCACACTCTTTGTAAAGCTTGAGATAACAGTTAAATATAATACATTTCTGAAAAAGTAATACATTAACAGTTGAGTAACTAGCACAATTTAAAGTATGAAGTACAGTGAATATAATCATTTTAATAATGTTAGTCCATTTATATTTATAAAAAGCTTTAAAATTGGGACATGAGACAACATTTAAATACAGTACTTGTTTAAAAAGTAAGACCTTAAGAGGAACTAGCATATTTAAAATGACAGCCAAATTTTGCAGTTTGCCAGCTTTATTAGTCTGGTATATAGCAAATACATTTTAATTGTATATTAATGTCAATTTATATTTAGTACATTAATGTATTTATGCCCTGGACAGGACACTGCTAATGTGAGATGTATTTGAACGGACCCTATGGAGAAGCCGGGTTCCTGCTGTCACGCCCCCTGGTCCTGACTCCGCTGGTCACGTGCACCTGGCTATCGTTAAGTTGTTATAAATACCTGTCTGTCTGAAGTGGTCTTTGTGAAATATTGCCACGATCCCGCGCGTACTGAGCATCCTGTCTGTTTGCCAGTCTGGTTACCGACCTGCTTTGTCTTACGGCTTTTNAAATATTGCCACGATCCCGCGCGTACTGAGCATCCTGTCTGTTTGCCAGTCTGGTTACTGACCTGCTTTGTCTTACGGCTTTTACTTGTGTTTCATCCTTGTTTGCTTTGTCACTTGTATTGAACTACTTTCTGGTTTTGACCCACGCCTGTTTTGTGACCACGACTTTGGAATCTCCTTTGGCAATAAAGAGTTCATCACTTTACGCCTGCACGCGTCTGCACCCTTCCTTCAGTGTGACAGAATACCTCACCACTAAGCAGATGGCAGGTATGGAGGGTTCCGTGCCCATGGAACTGGGGACAATCCTGGAACAGCAACAAAAGCTGCTCTCGGTATATACACAGTCCTTGGCGAACATCATTTATCAGCAGGATCAGCAACAGCAGCAGGTGAATCTCTTGGCTGAGTGAGTGAGTGAGTAAGTGAGTTAATGAAAACGCACCAAAGATTGTCCGAAGAGCTCGAGAAAGTCTGAAAGGTTTCGTCCTCAGCAAGTCCCCCAAAAGAAGCTTTCCCAGTGAGTACACCTGATAAGTTTGATGGAACACCTGCTGCATGTAAAGGGTTTCTTTTGCAATGTTCTTCACCCCATCAGCATGGATTTTGTTTGTGGTTTCCTGTTTGATGGGAAAAGCTCTAGATTGGGCTACTTCGAGGTGGTCTCGAATTCAGGACTTATCCTATAGTTGGTTTGTGCAGGAGCTAAAGACTGTTTTTGACCACCCTAATGAAGGCAGAAGCAAGGAAAACTGCTGTCTCGGATAAGACAAGGTAATCGTTCTGTGGCCACATATGCCCTAGAATTCCGAACGCTAGCCAATGGCAGTAGATGGAATGAGCCAGCCCTGCTGACAGCTTTCCAGAAAGGGCTGAATTACGAGGTTTTGACAGGATTGGCATGCCGGGATTCGGAACTAGGTCTAGAAGAATTGATCTCTCTAGCCATCAGGTTTGATCACCCGCTGTCCGCCCACCCTCAGAGAGAGACCAAGAACAACTATAAGGTTCTGAGGTCCGAGTCCATCCCCAAGGACATCTGCATACGGGAGACAGGTGAGTACATCAATGCGCCAGAACCCATGGAGTGTGACTCTACCCATGTGTCTCATGAAGAGACGTTGTCTGTATTGTGATGAGACCGGTCACGTCCTATGAACCTGCAGTCACCATTTGATGGCACGACATGAGGAACAGTGCGAGGATTCTATTCGGCACATTAGCTCAGTGAGTCTACCCAAGAAAGGAGGAGGAGGGGCCTCCAAATCCTGTACTACACAAGTCACTTTTTATTGTCCTAAACCTGTCTCGGTCACAGCTCTAGTGGACTCCGGTGCCGAGGGGAACTTTATTCATGCACAACTGGCACAACAGATGGGTCTCACCAATGAGAACCTCCAGAGACCAAAACGACTGTCTGCCCTGGATGGAGGACCCATTGGTGAGGGCCTTGTATCCACTGTCACTCACCCAGTCAGGATGGACTCCAGTGCAGGGCACACGGAACTGATATCCTTTCTTGTTCTGGACAAAGCAGGCT
The DNA here is from genome assembly GCA_900497675.1 of Arapaima gigas. Classification (NCBI taxonomy): domain Eukaryota; kingdom Metazoa; phylum Chordata; class Actinopteri; order Osteoglossiformes; family Osteoglossidae; genus Arapaima; species Arapaima gigas. The sequence continues at coordinate 362,618 of UFQX01000495.1, read as the reverse complement.
ATTTGGTGGTACTGGGTCTACCATGGCTGCAGAAGCATGACCCTCACATCACCTGGTCTACTTTAAGTATTACCCCCCTATTGTTCCCAGAACTGTTGTCAAGGCGTTCCTGTTTCAGTGCACTCTATTAGGATAGAGAGTCCCCACTCTAGTCCTGTAACTCTGCGTCCCGAATGTGCTGACTGAAGGAAGGTGCCTAGCAAGCAGAACACCACTGACTGATCCCCTTGCAATTGTGTGGACGAGCACCACCGGGAGGTTCCTGTCGGTCACCTGGATCCGGGGCTGGTGACTGTCCCAAGAAGTCGGCTCCTTGGCCAAGGAGGCGTAAAAGGGGACGTCCAAAGAAGCACCCCAGAAGGAACCCCGATTACCCCCCGCCAGGACAGGCCACTAAGGAACGTTGGCATTCCGGATCATTGGACCAGAACTCCGACAGAACCTGGGCCCCAGACATCGTCCCCTGGTGGCGTAGAGAGTGGCCGTCCTCGTCGCTCGGCCGGCTCTGACTCCTTGGGGGGAGGGGGGTACTGTCATGCCCCCTGGTCCTGACTCCGCTGGTCACGTGCACCTGGCTATCGTTAAGTTGTTATAAATACCTGTCTGTCTGAAGTGATCTTTACGAAGTATTGCCATGATCCCATGTGTACTGAGCATTCTGTCTGTTTGCCACTCCGGTTACCGACCTGCTTTCTTACGGCTTTCGCTTGTTTCATCCTTGTTTTGCTTTGTCACTTGTATTGAACTACTTTCTGGTTTTGACCCACACCGGTTTTGTGACCACGACTGTGGAATCTCCTTCGGCAATAAGGAGTTCATCACTTTATGCCTGCACGCGTCTGCACCCTTCCTTCAGTGTGACACCTGCAGTGCCCTGACAGAACAGGGTAGAAGTTGTCTGGAGCAGGAGTGACAGGAGGGGCAGCCATGCTGATGCAGCCAGAGTTGCAGTGTAGAAGGATATTTTCTGAAAAAACCTCAGGGTGAGACCAGCACTACTGTTTTAATAAACAGAAGTAAAGTCCTGCTTTGAGCAAGCATAACAAATGATGTTAAATTTCACTTGCATTAGGGTGTAGCAGATAATATATTTGTAAATAAGACCAGTCATCAAATGTAAACCTTCTATCTCACTGTAGAAATGTAAAAATTGTGATTTTTTTTTTAAACCAAATTGCACAACCTGAATTAAAAAATTAAATTTAACATGTATCATCTACTGCTTTTTGCTGAAATCAAATTTTAATTTAAAACATTACTAAAAATATGTATTATATTATCTACCAGTGCCAAAGACATATGATCTTGTCCTTCTATTAATTCTATAATTTTCTATTAAAGGCATGTTCAGACATAAACAGCATGGGACTACACTCCTCATATACAGTATACATTGAAAGAAAAATATATGAAAGTTATAAGATATTAAAGGGACAAAAGTTTAGACTTACTGATGTTCTTATGTTGGAAAAAATAAAGAAAAAAGTACTCAGCAACCCCACAAAAAATATTCCAACCAAGATCAATGAAATGCAATGAAACAATATACATCAATGTGGGTTTTTTGTGTACAAAATTTTTAATTTGTTGACATTTAGTACAGTTTAATGTCACAATGGATTTTACCACAAAACCTGTTTGGGCTCCACCAGGAGCCCCAGGAGGAGTGTGTAGTTGGCCCTAATGGGTGTGAACAGGGAGGAGTGGTTCACTCAGCAGGAATAGATCACATCCCTGCTGGACACCGACCACAGAGACAGGTACGTGTTGAGGGTGAAAGATCCATCTGTTTTGGCTGTCATCTCCCTGCAGAGGGGTGTGGTGTTGAGAGGCAGTTCATCCTGGAGCCAGATCTGCTCTATTGCCTCTGGGTAAAAGCTGTGAGAGCAGCAGAAGCGCATGGGAGCCCCACTGGATCGCACCACCTGGGACACAGTCACTGTAGGACAAGCTATAGCAAAAGAAGGGAGGCCCTTAAATTGCTGCTACAAGTGTAGAAATGGTTGACATTCATTTTTGTCTGAATAATGTTTGACAGTAGATATCATGTTTCACTTACTGAAACGTGGTTTCATGGAAAATAGAATGTTCTTATACATGAAGCATAACCTTTTCTATCCCAATGATGCCTTTGGGGAGGTAAAACTCCTGCTATTTAAAACAACATAACCTCTGTATAACATTTCTGCTGTGAAACCAAAACCCTGACGTGTCAGAAAGATGGGACTCACACTGGTGCTGGCACTTGCAGTGTCAGACGGTGCCTTTGAATGATGTTCCAAAAGAGACGTTTTGTAAATTTTGCATAAACTTGTGAAAACTTGTGACTTGGGAAAGTTGTGGATATATCATTAAACGCATTAGGGAACTCAAAACCACTAGACTATGGTTTCTATCCATGGCATCTGCACTGTAATGAACTTCTCCGGAATTGATAGACCCCCCACGGACCCACCCACCCCCACGGATTCCCCTGGAATCCCAAGCAGAGGTCACAGCCACGAGGTCTGGTTTCTTTTTTTGCTTTCATCTTTTCCGTCGCCTTCTTTCTGACCAGTATTCTAGCAAACTGCCTTCTCTGTTTGGTTTGCATTTTTTAGTCACTTTCTATGTTTTAAAAACAACGTATGCACAGCAGTGCCATGCCTCACCATGCTGAGAAAAACGTTATATAAAATAAATTGAATTAAATATGAAATATGATTCGCACCTGTTCACTACTTAACTTTAATTAAGCTGGTTTAAATCCACAGTTTATGTTTAGCATAGACATTATATCTTTTTTCCATTTTCTAATGTCATGTAATCCTAGGATTTCACTTACCTGTTACATCAACACATACGTTATTTGAGTTTAAAGTGATTTTTGGTGGCGGTTTCATTCACTTCACTTCACAGGTGTAAGAATCTGAATCGTTTATCTAAAGGTGTTGAATTGTAAAAGAGAAAAACTCCTCTTTCCATGTCAACCTCCATTCTTATCCTGCTGTTACTACAACTCCTCAGCTCCTTGTTGTTTTTCACTCCAATCTGACAGCGGAGATGTTGCGTTTGGAGAACCACAAGTGCAGAGCCTTTATCTAAACCCTGGATGCCAATGCCGAGTGGACGGTCAATTATTACTTTATTTCCTCTTCCTGCGTCTGTTTCGAAACCGATAGAAACATAAAGATGTATATAGTCACTGCACATCTGATACAGTACATTTAAATTGAGTGAAACACATGAGAATATATTCTATTTATCCATTTATGGTGTTTTATTTGGCAACACAGCAGCATGACAGGTATCACCTAGACTGAATTGAAACCCAGCTTGGTCTGTGTGGAGTTTGCATGTTGTCTCTGTGTCCCCATGAGGGTCACCTGGCTTCTCCACTTCCTCCCACAGTGCAGAGACATACTCAGGGGAATTACAGAATCCAATATCCCTGTAGCATGTGACTGTGTGAGTAAAAGTGTGTGACAGACTTGTGTACCCTGACTAACACACCACAGGTGCAGAAATCACAGACATCTTATTAAAATGACCAAAAACATAGAATTTAGGATTTAGAATACAATTGATGAACTCTTCCACGGAAAATGTATAAAATGGCAATTGTGCTATAAAATTGTGCTTCTCTGCAGCAATGATGACTGTGCTCTGGGTGAGCGAAGAGGCTATAGGGTTGACTGCACTTCCTCCTTTTCTGTAGGTGGTTGTGACACTGTGTTGAGGTCCTGGCTTCTAGAGCGGAGATGTTCAGTGTAGAGCTTCCGTGGACCCAGAATAAAGAACTAGTCTACTCAGTATGTCAGAGGTCATACATATGGCAGCCTAAAGACATTTCTCACAGTCAGTAAAATGGCACTGAACATTACAATGAATTGTACAGATTTAATGCATCAGTATGTTGATGTTAGTTTTAAAATGTAAATCTTCCTTGCATACCCTGTTATTCACTGCTATTCCATGTGCACTGTTTTTTCAGGGCTGCCACACTTTTTCACAATATTTCCAGAAGCTGTATTAAAAGCCAATAACAATGAAAGTGGTGTACAGGTGGTTTCTTGGGATTTATCCTGCAGCTGTTGGGTGGTGGAGATCATATCGATGGTCTCATGTTGCCTGTGAACCCTCAATTATTTACAATACAATTGAAACTGTGAAAATTATGTAGAAACATGTTGCAAATGCCATCATGTGAAATCTGAGTCATATGAAACCTCTCACATGGTTTCCCAAGTAAGGGCAGGGGGCAGCAGTGGTTCAGGTCCACCTTCAGTGACATGTTGGTTATGAATGCAGGGAGAACACAAGACCCCCACACACCTCATACTGTATCCCATACTGTATTCACACCCCACACCAGCAGCTCTGAGGGACCAGCCTAACCTCCTGCGTCATTGGATCCCTGAAAAAGGACTCATTTACAAATCATTGCATATTGAGAACTGATATTATATTTGAAAAAAGTATTGATATGTTTCTACTGCAGCTTCCTTAAGAATCAACAGTTTTTATGAAGTTGCCAGAATGAAGTTTTTACTACAACTGCCCAACAGTACTTGTGATGATGCATAAATGTTATTTTAAATGTAGAGACAGACACATCATTTTCCAGAAAAATGTCTGTTTTAGAAAGTGTTTGGAAAATAATAATAGATGTGGTTGTGATATACACTGTTTTATGCACGAATCATTGTTTACAGCGGAACTAAAGCAACACCTTTACCACATCCACACTTTTTAAAGCTGCTATCATTCTGCCTGCTGCAAACTAACCGCTACAAGTTTTATCAACAGCAGCAAAATTCCCCATGATGGCGGCCACTCAACTGAAGAGGTGTAAGAATTCAATTAGATGTGAGTGCAGCTGCGACGGCCTTTGTCTGTGCTGTTCTGGCTGCACTCCTTTGTACCCTGTTTGTTTCTGGAGCTCCAGGAGTCCAGCATTACAGGACAGAACCTGATTCTAGTGCAACATCCAAATCACAGAATGTTACTAGTAATGAAATGTGCATCTTGACTGTGATGTTTGATATTTGTGTAGTAGGACGGCAGAGAAAGAGCAGCGGTTCCTGCAGGCAGACACACATTTGTCTGCCTGAAAACCAGGGTCTGAACATCCATCTCTGCCGTGACATCAAAAACAGCAATGAGGGGAAAACATGGCATAATAATTATTGGTCTCCCAACTGTATTTTTGCACAGGATGCAAGAAAAAAATCTTTTGGCATCATTTGTCAACCAGTTTTTAGTTCAGTGGAGGATTTTTAAAATCAATTTTTAATGTGGCAATTTTAAATAATGCTATATTAAAAATGATAAAATGTATTTATTTTGTTTTTTCTACCAATTTTAGCAATTAGTTTTGTGTCGCTTGGTAGTTCAGATAGAATGAAATGAAAGTTATAGCAATCTTATTTCTGCAAGGCTTTTAAGATGAGATTGTAAACGTTGTTACTTTTCGGGGTTTCAGAACAATCTACAGTCTTTTTGACCGTTTCAACACAAGATAAATGACCTTTTATATAAATGTAAAGACAACAAAAGAAATGAAATTGCTCTTTGTTTATAGCTTACAACTGACTTTATTCACCCACTTTCCTATCACATTACATACAGTGACATGGTGTAATGCTGCTGCTGCACGTAGTATGAATATTGCATCATGACATGACATCCATAATAATTTCATATCAAATAGTTGAAGAGAAATTTGATGTTTTATTATGCAGCACAAATCATTATTGTTTAGCAATTCTAAAATAACTCTATATAATAGAGTCAGCTCTCAACAGATTTCATCACAAAAATAACAAAGGTATTGGAGAAAAGGCAGAAGAAATTTATGCACTTAATTATCATAAATACAGTGTTCATGATTCTGTGGCTGACCCAAGTATGACGTGGACCCAGGAGTGGAGAAGCTGAAGTTCTCATACACCTTGTTGGTGAAGACTATGGATCCATCTCCATCTTTTTTTCTCTTTTTATCTGTTGACAAAGAACCAGAGACCAACATGTATCAGTTGACATATTCATCAAACATCTGGATGTTGTAGATCCAAGAGTAATATGGTTTTCTATCAGTGTTGTTGTTGTTGAGCTGCTTTTCTCAGATCTTTTGTGTCTTCCCTGCATTTGACAATATCTGGACTGCTGACTGTTGGGGACATTGAGGTTGATCTCTTGTTCCTCTAATAATGTTTCCTCCTACCTTCCACAGCTCTCGGCATTTCAGTGATGTGGTGCACAGCTGAGTGGACCTTCATCTCTGAGCATGTGTCAGCGGATGAAGGTGAGGGGAGAAGGGGAAGCTGAGCTGTGGCACAGCTGAGCACAACGGGAGTTGTTCTTTGCCATCAGCCTTAAATGGCTTCTTATTGAAGCCCATTGTTGTTTTTGGTCAATTTTACTTTTTTAGCTCCACTTGATATGTGAACTATGAGCCTCTGAGATGAAGATTTGTTTAACATGGATAGATGGAACATATGTACAGTTAGTCAGTTGGTCAGTTTCCTGCCCCACTTGTCTTGGTGAGGGTCAAGGTGGGAGGGTGCTGGAAACATGGGCCCAGACCCTTCTGTGGCCTGCAATAGTCTCCAACTCTTCTTAGGGATCCCCAAGTGCTCCCAGACTAGCTCAGTTATAATCCCTTCAGTGTATCCTGGGTCTACACCGGGGTCACCTCCCAGGGGGACGTGCATCACAACACACCTGAGCCACCTCAGCTGGCTTCTCTCAAGCCGGAGGAGCAGCAGATCTACTCCAAGGCTCCCACTAATCCCAGAGCTTCTCACCCCATCATACAGGGCCATAAAAGGCGTCCGCCTCCTGTCCCAGTGACTTCTTTGCTGCCTTTTGAATGTATCTGGCAGAACCATGCAGTTCTTTTTTATTTGTGAAAGACTAACATATTGTTTTTCCTACAAACAGAAACCTGCCACTCTTCGCTGAACGCAACCTGCCATTGATTCAGCAGTGATCTGGCACCATCTGGTGGATATAAACGTTAAGAGCGCTTAAAATGTCTATATTTTTAATTTTTTGGAAATTGTATAAATGATACGTCCTCATCATTATTGTCTTATTTAATCCTTCCCCTTATCAAAATACAGCTTTTGTTTTATTCACTTACTGCTGAACTTACTGGAGCAATTCGAGCGCTTGCAAGGCCACTAGAGCAGTCCTCTGAGCACTTGAACTTTAAATCTGCATTAACCATTACTGATTGCCTCTTTTTCTATATAAATGCCATATTTTTAAAAAACTTTCCTCTCTGTTATTCTTGTATGCTAGTCTTGAGATATATCCTGTCTTTTGACATTTTAAAGTCAAATACTATATTAAATATTTTATTTAAATACCAGGAGTTCCAGTTACAAATATGTGGTTGGTGAGTGTCTAATTTTCTTCAATTAAAAAGTCAAAATTTGCTGTATGTCATAACCTTTAACCTATGATCTGTAAGCATTTTGATCTTCAGTGTTCATCCATCCATTATTGTTAACCACTTCTGGAGTCACTGGACTCGAGGCTATGAAACTACCCCCTGGATGGGAAGCCAGGCCATCACAGGGTGAAAATAATGTTTATCTCTTATAAAAAGTGTACATCAGGTAAATTCTATCACTCTCTCTTATACGTAACCATGGCCAGATAAAAATAAACAAACAGGCGTTTTCATTTTGGCTTGAACATCCTGTTGAAAAAATTGGTTTCACTACTACCGTGCGTATGGGATTAACTGATTAAATATCAGGGTTTGAACGGCACACATGAAAATAAGTGATAGAAAAATAAGTGTTTAAGTCTACATATTAATAAATAATACAGTAGCAATCTTCAAAATAAAACTTTTTGAACAGTATGTCTGTTGACAGTGGAAAGTTACTTTTAAACATCCAAATTGCAGCAGAGCTTCAGCCATGATGTTAAGTTAAGTGAACCCCACTTAGGCATGAACCAAGAAGCTGTCGAGATGATATTCAGTGTCTTTCTGCATAAAGCATTGCAACATGGAGGATTTTAGGCAAGAGGTGCCAACAATTCCGTACATTCAACCTGGTGATTATTTGGAGGGGGTGTAAGCTTAGTTTCCGCTCCGGCTTTTTGCAATAGCCAAGAAGGCAAGGCGGGTTGCACAAGTTTACTTTCTGTTCCGTTGCCACTGAAAACACGCCAGAGACATGGAATGTCTTACACCTCTAATGAAAGCTAAATTAGCAGTGTTTTACACTGGATTTTACTTAGAATATGGACTTCTACTGTTTTTGGAAACCTGCTAATTGCATCTACGATGGATGTAGTGTTTCCACTGTGTGGAGCAATGGCTGGTTAGATGGCTGGTTTTTTCCACATATCCAAACCCTTGTGTACTTTCAGTTCCTTCCAAAAATATGATAAGCAAAAAGTGGTATACAGATCACAAATCAGCTTTTGATACACAAAAACTGCATTTCTTTGGAAGGGGAAGTGACGAAACTGGGGGCTGAGATCTGGAGAACATTTTTCTATTCACACTTTTTTCCATTATATATGGAGGACTGTTAAGCACGGCAATCCTGTTTTATACTATGTATATCAATTTTTAAAAATGTACAGCACCTCTAATTTTATAACCTTGGCAACCTAACTTGGAGCAGAATTCTCTCAGCTCAAACAGAAAGAGCAGTGTAGACTTACATATAACACCGCCAACAATGAGCAAGATGAGGACAATCGCCACTGGCAGCAAACTGAGCCCAATGATGACGTATATGTCCTGCTGATACCGTTCTGAAACACATTATAACATCAGTAATATATTTGTTAGTGTCTTATAGCTATCAAACATCATTAGAGCATCACTCTTCCATGAGCAACAGCAAAAGGAACCTTCTGAAAAGTGCTTTTTAAGTACAGTATCATTGCTGCTGTAACTCCTCATTTGCATGCCTGAAGGTCGTTTACAAAAGACACATGAATATAGAAATAAATAAGCATCAGTAGCAAACATCACAGACCTTTCATAAATGGGAACGGGATGCTTCTGTTGAGCCTTGTGGTGTTCTCAGAGTAGTCAATGTGGCAGGTGACGGTGTCCCCCTCGCTCCAGTCGCAGTCGCACATTTCCACGCTGCTGTTCAGGCTGGTGGAGGTTTGTTCGAAGGAGCAATTCTTTTGTTTCCCTTTCCTTTCTGCGCTCCAGCTGAAGGTGCAGTTGATGTGGGGCAGCCCGATTGCCCTGCACACAATTTGAGTACAGTTTTGGTTTCTGGTCTTCTGGGGTTCTATGATGATATCTGTGCATGAAGCAGGACACAAAGGGATACTCTAAGTTAAAAGATGAATTCTGTTGTTAAAACAACTTATCACTTTACTATCCTGTATACGATCTGTAGGTAGATCCTTAAATATTTGGAGTGCAGAAATAATGGCGTCAAATAAATGTGCTGCGCTGTAATAACCAGATATGTATGCAAGTCTTTTGCTAGGAAGCACTTTGGTTAATGTTGAGCTGAACGGTGCTTTACAGAAAAGCATCAGCCAAATGCATAAAAGTAGATTCCACACAGTTATTACAGGCTTTCGCCAAAACATTCAGTAAATATATAAAACAAAGTCATTCCCAGATTATTGTTTATCATCACTTATAACTGATGGTTGACGACTGACATTGAAAAGCCACCTAAGCTTCTATCCACTATCAGAAAGACACCTCTGAGGCCAGACGTAGTGTCTATATTGGAAACTTCCAAGCAAGTCATCCTTTTGGAGCGTACAGATCCTCAGAAAGAGCAAATGAAAGAAAGACATCATGGTGTGAGGAACTGGCGCTGCTTAGAACACTGGACTGCAAGATGTTTGTCCGCTGAAGTAAACGGCAGAGATTTTGAAATAAATTTGCTGTATAGGAGCTATAGTATGTTGAGCACCACAAGCAGTCAGTGGAGAAAGGCTATAGTAGTTGTCAGCAAGGCTAGAGAGAGAACACCTAGATGCCTATGGATCAGGAGACATGAGCTGATGATTCAAGGTAGCGCTGCCTGGATGCAGGCTGTGGTGGGATCAACCCCAGATCAACTGGTGGCCTCAGGTTACACCACTGAGGTTGTGAATGTAAGAAAAGTAATTCAGTGTGTGTAATAATAGCATGTTAAAGTCATCTCTGCATGTCAGTGGCAGAATGAATGAATGAATCATAACCTTTGAGAAGGTACAGCAGGCCTCACCCCCCATGGAGCAGAGGAAAATATGACTGGTAGAATGTATATTAATTATAAGTTATATATTGTGTTGATATTATAATATTGACTCAAAATTGAATTTCTGAAAAAGAGATTTTCAAAAGATCTTCACTGGTGAAAAATAATGGCAGAATGAGTCACTGTTACCTTATGATGCAAAGACAAGTGTAGAGAAGGTTGATAAAGATGGTTGAGGGTAGAATGATGAGCAATAAGCAACTTTTGCATGAAAAAGAAGCCAAGTTATATACATATGCTCCTATTTTAAAACATCTACCTGTAGGAAAGAAATTTTTTTGCAAATTTTGTTGCAATTTTGAGGAATCTTTAGCAACACAGAAAACATAATAAAATCCACAGGATTGCATTCCGTCTTATTTCTACTGCATTCCAGCTTTTTGAACTTCATGACACTTCCTGGTATAAGAGAATATGCAATCTCCATACAGGCCTAGTTGGATTGGAACTTGCGGTGCTGGGAGCAGCAGTGTGACCCGTTGAACTGCTCATTATGAAATAATGGAAAAATTCAACTATGATGGTTTTCCAGGACTTCCAGCTGGGGGCTTTCCACACTGCTGCTCATAAAATGGGATGTTAAACGTTAAGTGAACTTTGGCAAAAATTGTATGTAACTAAAACGTCGGCTACTTGCTTAGTCACTCACAATTCATTCAATTATTCTTTCAAACTTCTTGATGTCTTATTTTAGAATTAATCTGGTCAGGATACAACAAATTATGAATTTTTGTCATGGACTGTGACTGGATATATATTTTTTGTTGTTTTTGGTTCAAAACAGAGAATTAAAAACATAGATTTTTTCAGTATTCAAATATTTTTGCATGTTTCTCATAGAGCAATAATTTTTTTAAGAGAACTGACCATTCCCGTTATATTTATTTTTACAACTTATATGCACACCAACAACAGAGACGATGAGTAGGATGTACTCACCTACAACATGAAGTTTCACCTGGGAGGTTTCATCCACAGTTGGTGGGGGAATGACTCCGGCTACAGAACAGTGGTAGACACCAGAGTCATTGAGCTGAACATCCGACAGATGAAGTTCACCTGAACGCTCCTCCATAGTATAATGACTTTGACATGTTTGATTTTGGCTTGTTTTCTTTGTTATCCGGGAAAAACAAAGACGCTTTTGGTTTTTCCACTCAATAGAAAGTGTATCAAACCGATGAGATAAATTTTGAAAAGCAAGGCATGGTAGATAAACTGCGCTCCCGCTGACTGCTGTGATGTTCTTCATGGTCCCTGCTGATCTCTGTGACTCCTCAGCATCACCAACCTCTGTTTAATACAAAATACATCATTACAAGAGTGATCCCTTAGTAGACTGATGTAAAACTCACTATTTTTTTCTCTTAAACGAATATATCAATACCTTTTAACTTTAAAAATAAATACTTGACTGATCAACATTTTCTGATTACTTATTTCTATATTATACATGAATATGAAAGTGAAGATTTGGTATGTAAAGCAGTTCTAGTTTTACATCTACCCCTGAGATTCCTTTGAGATCAAGAGGACACACTTGAGAAAATGCCAGACCACAGTGCGGCTCACAGCAAAAGCGACACGATTTACCTGTAAATGTGGTTAAAAGGGCAAAGATGATGTGAACTGAGTTGACATGTAGCGCAACCATTCTGATTCCGATACGTCTCAGGATGCCGCAGTGAGCTCTTCCACTTGCACATAACTAGAACCAACTTCCTGTGACTGAGTCTCAACAACCACCAGACAAAATAAAAAATCTACAAAAAAGGAAGAAAATATTCTATTTCCCTTCCCTGGTATAGTGACACGGTAGTCCAATGGTAGTAAGAACTGCCCCACTTGTTTTCTTCAGAGGCGATGGGGGGGGGACTAAACTAAGCCAAACGCTGTTTTGCAGAAGTGTCCCCAGCCCCCCCCCCACAAGGTTACGTCACGTGTTGTTGTACCGTCACAACACAACCAACCCACACACTGTGCATCTTGGTCCAGCACAACTCTTTCATTAGAAAACCTCAAGAACTCATTTGGAAACATCTGTTTGTCATTTAAAAAGAAACAAACAAACAAAGCAGTGAGTGAATCACAGGAAACTACTTCTGCACATTTTACAGGTCATAACCATGGAGGATTTACTGTGTTTTTAATTCATGTTATGATTACTGTAAAAGGGCAGTATGGGGGACTGCCAGCACCTGGGCTCCATGTGTGTGGTGTTTGCATGTTGTCCCCGTGTCTCCATGGGCAAAGTCCAAAACACAGTCCAAAGACAGGTGTTTCAGTTTAACTAGTCATTCTGAATTGCCCAGAGTGTGACTGTGTGAGTGAATGCCCTAATGCCCTGGCCCTGAACTGCCGTGACCCTGACAAGGATGAGTGTTAACAGGTATTTTTAAAAACGAATTATGAAGGCATCAATTTTTATGCCAGAAAAAGAAAAGCCATGGGGGAGAAGAACACTGAGTTTTTGTTAATCAGACTTCTCTGTCTCCAGGTTTTGCTTCGTCACGGGTTAAATAACGTCAATGTTCAGCAAAATAAGTAAGTAAGTTACTAAATAAATAAATACATACATACATAAGTAAATAGCTTGATGACGGCAATATATCTGGGTCTAAATCTAAAGTAGTCAGCACTGCTGGAAAATGGACGCACTTCGTAGAACACATAGTTTACCCTGAATAAAACTAATAACTATGACTGCTTCTGAAGAAACAGGAAGTGTTTTACTGAGTTTAAAAAATGTTATTTTTCAGCTTGAGAGAAAAGAACACGTGATGTACAGATTACTTGAATAAATATGCAATCTAACTTCATTCAGTATGTTTAAATATGGGAATATATATATAAAATAAACATAATTTGGCTCCAAACCAGTTAACAGACATATAAACATGTTTTTTTCTGTGTTGGGAAGGGCAATTTTATAGAGGTTTTTTTGAGCTGTTCAATATTGTCAAATCCACAGATGAACTGAAGCATATGACTAAATGTAAAACTTCTGCAGGAGAAATATTGTAGTAAAAGACTTTATACACATAGCAAGAATTTGTAACAGACAGCAGGTAGACAGCGTGGTGAAATGAGGATGTGTGAAAAAAGTCACTTCCATAACGTACCCTAATGGAAAGAGGGATTCTGCTGGGATTCTGGCCTATGGCATCTGAAGCCACACTATATATAACTTTCACCCTTGCAGATGTGTCCAGTGAGCTTTCAAATGTCAGCACACAAGAAACTTCACGTAAAAACACACACGCAGGAGTGTGTGTGTCATTGCTCTAGGTGACATACACAGGAACCCCCCCCATTGCCCACAACCAGGCCGCATCCTTCCTAATACCCTCCGCTAACCGACTTCCACAGCTTTAAAAGGGCCTTCAAGAAAGTCTCATTTCCTGCAGTTTTTATTATTAAATCTGTTTTGCAAATCAGGTGTTTGGTCGGTGAGAAGCGCGACTGGTCATGTTTTGTAGCACAGTGCTCATTTCGTCGTTTTTAGGCAAAACTGAGAACTTGATGAAATGCTAAGATAGAATTATGTTAAAAATATAGTAGCTGATATAACTAGTGAAAAAACTACCAGTCTTAAGAGTCATCCTCTGACAGGAAAGTGGAAGTCAGTTTTAGATTTTTGTTAGCATCAATATGGAGATAAAAGTTTGATACGCAATGAAAGCAAGCACAATAAAAACAGAGTTTTTGAATTTTTTAGTTGGCACACTGCAAAAAAACTTAGAATAGTTTAAATTCAATTCAGTTTCAATTGGATATTTGTAATATTTTATAATTGTTAAATCTGTGTTAGAACAGTCCATGTATTGAGTACATAGTTGAATTGTATAGTCATTCAACTAACCTAACATATTAACTTCAAATTCCTTTTCACAAAAAATTTTACTTGTTATATAAAGTCTAATTTTGTGCAACCATTTAATAATATCTGCAATACATACAGACTGATAAGACAGCTGAAACCTCAGTTTTCACAGATTTTTATGTCTCATGCAAAATAAGAATACTTAAGGTTTAGAATCTATACATGAAGTATTTGTGCAATAAAAGCATGAAATTGTAATGCTGGCAACAGCTGGTAAACAATGGTCAAACACGGAAATGGCAAGTAATAGAACCGCTCGGTACGCTCTGACAAGTCATGGGCAACACTCCACACCGGCTGGTTGAGACACATAGGTTTATATACTCTAAGGGGAAACAAGCAGCAGGTGCCGGAGATCATGGAACCGGGCAGAGTAGCAGGTGGAGCGGTGGGCGGGACAGTACCCCCCCAAGGAGTCAGCACAGGCCGAGCGATTCAGACGGCCACGACGACCCCTAACCACACCCCCAGAGGAGAGGTTCTGGGTTCAAGTGCCAGAGTTGTCATGGGTCTGGACGAGTGGGGTGGCGCTTCGGGGGTGTTCCGCCATTCCTGAGGTCAGGGTCTCATGAGTGCTACTGACGTTCTTTCTGGGTCGTCCCCTAGGCCTGGGCCCCAGCTTCTCAGGGTGGCACCGGTGACAATCCGCTACCAATCCTGGGTCCAGTACGTCTCTGGCTGGCACCCAGCTCCTCTCCTCTGGACCGTAGCCCTCCCAGTCAACTAGGTACTGAAGGTGTCCCTGCTGTCTTCGAAAATCCAGCAGGCTGTTTACCGCGTACACTGGAGCACCTTCTATCTCCANGGGGGGGGGGGGGGGGGGGGGGGGGGGGGGGGGGGGGGGGGGGGGGGGGGGGGGGGGGGGGGGGGGGGGGGGGGGGGGGGGGGGGGCGGAACAGCTGCGGGGAGGGCTTCATCTAATGGTCCCAGGACTACTGGTTTGAGCAGGGAAACATGAAAGGCATCAGACATGTTGAGGTTGACTGGTAAGTCCAATTTATACGTCACCTCGTTGATCTACTTCACAATTCGATAGGGACCCAGGTATTTGTATTTAGGATAAAGTTTTCTTCAGGGAATTTGATGTTTTTAGAGGACAGCCAGACTCGGTCTCCAGGGTGATACGCTGGGGCCTCTCAACGGTGCTTGTCTGCATGGTCCTTGTAACGCTGGAGGGTCTGTTCAATGTGCTGATGAGTCTGTTCCCAGACCTCCTCACTCCTTTTCAACCAGTCATCCACTGCCGGGATGTCCGTAGGGTCTGCTGTCCACGGCACCAAGGGGGGTTGATAATCCAGGCAGCATTTGAAGGGGGTGAGCCTGGTGGATGAGTTTACCAGCGAATTTTGGGCCATTTCTGCCCAGACCAGAAACTGACTCCAATCTGATGGATTCTCGTGATCAATATATTCTTAAAAACTTCCCTAATTCCTGGTTTACCCGCTCGCACTGGCCATTAGACTGTGGATGATGGCTAGATGATAAGCTAACGTTTACTCCTAGACATTCAAAAAGGGCGGTCCATATCTTTGAGGTGAACTGGGAACCGTGGTCCGAAACTATATCCTCTAGAATACCAAAGAACTGGAACACCTGGTTAAAAAGTGCCTCAGTGGTTTTTGAATGCGGTGGGCAAGCCCTCAAATGGAATAAAACGGACTGCACGCAAAAACCTGTCAACAACTGTTAAAATGCAGGTATGTGATTGGGATGACGGAAGGTCCGTGACAAAATCTACTGCAATATGAGACCAGAGTCGGGAGGGGACAGGAGGGGGATCCAATTTCCCCGCAGGTAATGTTTTTGGGGTTTTGCACCATGCACAAGTCAAGCATGTGGCAATAAACCGGTGTACGTCCTGTGCCATGTTCTCCCACCAGTACCTACGCGACAGCAGTTGGTAGGTATGGGACTCCCCGGGATGTCTGCAAACCAATGAGGCATGTGCCCACGTAATGAGGCGACCTCTGCATGGTGGAGAGACGTACCGTTTTCCAACTGGGCACTGAGTCGGGGATGGAGTGTTGCCAAGTTCCCTATCTATATCGTGATTGATTTCCCATTGTATGGATGCTATTTGACAGTCAGGGGGTAATATTCTGACTGGTTCAGCTTTTGTAGGTTCCTCCGTGGCTTCATGTATCCGGGATAATGCATCTGCCTTGGTGTTACGGGACCCTGGTCTGTAGGTTATTGAAAACTGAAAATGGGAGGAAAAATAAGGCCCAGCACGCTTGCCTAGGGTTCAGTTGTTTTGCGCTGTGCAGGTATTCTAGGTTTCAATGATCTGTAAAGACTTGAAACGGGTGGTTAGCCCCCTCGAGCCAGTGTCGCCACTCCTCGAGTGCCAGTTTCATTGCCAGCAACTCACAATCTCCTATTCCATAGTCTTGTTCGGCCGAGGTAAGTTTTTGGGAATAAAAAGCGACCGGGTGTAACTTAGGGGAATGACCAACTTGCTGCGACAAGACGGTGCTTATGCCGACATCCAAGGAATCTACCTCAACAACAAATGGTTTAACCGAGTCAGGGTGTATCAAAATGGGGGCTGTGGTGAAAGACTGTTTAAGTTTATTAAACGCTTGCTCAGCCTGGAGATTCCATGATAGGTATCTGGATTTCTTCTTGCCCTTGAGCAACGCCATGAGAGGGGCCGCTATGCCACTGAAATTTCTAATAAACCTGCGGTAAAAGTTAGCAAAACCCAGAAAATGCTGTAGGTCCTTAACACTACGAGGTATGGGCCAACTAACCACTGCCTCGATCTTTGAGTGGGCCATCACAATACCTTCAGAGCTGATAATGTAATCAAGAAAGGAAACTCGCTGTAAATGGAATTCACATTTTTCTCCTTTCACATACAACTGATTTTTTAAGAGTCGTGTAAGGACCGTACAGACATGGGTAATGTGAGACTCGAGATCAGGAGAGTATATTAAAATGTCGTCAATATATGCGATAATGAATTTCCTGATCATATCCCAGAGCACGTTGTCAATGAACGACTGAAAAACAGATGGAGCGTTATACAGACCGAAAGGCATAACCCGGTATTCGTAATGTCCATTCGGACTGATGAATGCTGTTTTCCGCTCATCCCCTTCCCAGATACGAACCAGGTTGTAAGCAGTTCTGAGGTCTAGCTTTGTGAAATATTTAGCACCTCGGAGTTGCTCTAAGGCTGCCGGCACCAATGGTAATGGGTAAGGGAATTTCTTTGTTATCACATTTATACCTCGATAATCGATGCACGGCCTAACACCTCCGTTCTTCTTCTTGACAAAAAAGAAACTTGAAGCGACAGGGGATGTGGACGGCTGAATAAATCCCTGATCTAAAGACTCCTGGATATACTCTTCCATCGCCTTCAATTCGGCCTGGGTCAAAGAATAAATCTTAGCTTTTGGAAGGGGAGCCCCTTCTACTAGCTCAATCACACAGTTGTACAGGCGATGCGGAAGAAGTTTGGTTGAATTTTGTTTACTAAATACCTCTTTCAGGTCGGAGTACTCAGGGGGAATTGTTATGGCTTTGGAGTCGGGACTTTCTACAGAAGTAGTGCACATGGTGACCTGAGGGTGCCGCATACAGTGCTGGGCACAATAAGGGGACTAAGAAACGATATCTAAGGCAGACTAGGAAATATGTGGATCGTGTTTTTTCAGCCACGGTAACCCTAACACTACTAAATAACTGGCCTGGTTAACCACAAAAAAGGATATGGATTCAGAACATAGTGTACTGGCATCCATTTGCAACTGGGAGGGTGGTCGATGTCACGAGGCCCTTACCGATGGGTCTTCCGTCAAGGGCTGTTAACTGACATGGTACACAGAGGTTCCCTTGTACGGAAGCCCAACTGCCGTGCCAGCTCTGAGTGCATGAAGTTTCCTTCGGCTCCGGAATCAGTGAGTGCTGTGACGGACACTGGTTTGGGACAGTAGAAGGTAATGGGGAGGGTGAGCGACTTGGACGCCCTTCCCCGTCCACCGCGGGGATGAATCAATGGGCAGGTGTCTGGGTTGGTCTCCATGCGGCGTGGTTTTGAATGCTGGAAGCAAACGCAGACGGCGCATCCAGATACCCTGCCGTACCAGTGCTGGTCATCCTGCGGGTCGGGTGTCCAATCCTTGCGGGGTCGTTCGGCAGGTTCCCACTCCAGTGCTGTCTGCCGAATGGCGAAGTATTCTGTAACGCTGGCAACAGGAAACAGACGAGTGCAGGTACAAGTGGTCAAATTGCTGTTTATTGCCAAGGGAACTTCCAAAGTTGTGGTCACAGAACAGGTGAGGGTCAAACCGGTAATCAGTGTAACATAGGCAGGATAACAAACAGGGATGAGACATAAACGATGGTCAAATGAAGGCAAGGGTTGAACACGGGAAGTGCAGAGTAGCAGGCGAAGCGGTGGGCATGACAGAAATTCTCTACATGATGGATTTAACTGACTGACTTGCACTTCCTGCACTGAGGGTGTTTGATGTCAGAAGAGCTAAGACTAAATCTTTATGCTTCTCTCAGGTCTCTCTTATGCTCATTTTCATTAAAGGTTGACAACGCTCCATAAATCCTGAACTGATTTATGGTTAAACACAGAACTTATGCAGTGAATAGGTGTAAAGATTTTATTGCATAAATGCAGACAAATCTGTGGACAATTGCACGTACTGTGACTGCAGACAAGTTTGCACTGTTGTCCCTGCAGAAGGAGTGACATTGTAGGCAGATCTGTGAGCAGCGACAGTTGAGCAGAAATAGAGTGAATGAGTCAACACTTCAGACCAGCATAGTTCCTCCTACTGAAGAAACCAGTCCTCAGGTCATAGTGCACATTTAAACTGGCCTGAATCTATTTTTAGCTATTTAACCTCTGTGGGTGAGTATATTTACATCCAAATACATCTGCTGTGTATATGTAGCAGACAAATATATCAAATATATGTCAAAATTGTAAATGTAAGTAGGGAGGGGACAGTGTAAGTAAATGTAAATGTATAAATGTAAATGTTATAGGCCTTACAGAACTATGTCATCTGTCCATAATACAGTGAGAGAAATGTTTTGCCAACTTTTCAGGAAAAAAATTTTCATTAAACATACACATTTGGATAATAATGTATGTTAACACTTCATTTCCTCACTAACACAACCCCTGTTTTGCCATTTTACAACTGGAATCAGATTCAAATATTTAGGATTTCAACAGTTTGGGCTCCACCAGCAGCCCCAGGAGGAGTGTGTAGTTGGCCCTAATGGGGCTGAACAGGGAGGAGTGGTTCACCCAGCAGGAATAGATCACTCCCCTGCTGGGCTCTGACCATAGAGACACATACGTGTTGAGGCTGAAGGATCCATCTGTGTTGGCTATCATCTCCCTGCAGAGTGGTGGTGTTGAGGGGCAGTTCATCCTGGAGCCAGATCTGCTCTATTGCTTCTGGGTAAAAGCTGTGAGAGCAACAGAGCAGCATGGAACCCTCACTGGATCCCACCACCTGGGAGACACACTGTAGGACGAGCTACAGCAACAGAGCGGAAGCACAGAGCAGTGGGGTTAATCTTTGGCAAGTTACAGTTTACAGTATAACCAGCTGACCCCAGTCAAAAGGTGTAGCAGCGGACAGGTAAGAAGTAATTACATTATATAATTGCCAAATTTTACTATAAAGTGGTTGTATTCAGTACATAAATATTGTTAGTGCTGTCAGACAGGCAGTTGTGGTAATTGGAAAGTGAGGAAAAACAAAATATATACATGTATGCAGTATAAATGTGTGTGTGATGTATAGTTTCTTTTTAATATTTACATTTTAATTTGCTCATAAATAACAGCTAATAGCTCCCATGATTTGAACATGCAGATGGCGCTGGTAGCAAAGAGCCCACCGGCCATAGTGACGTGCAAATTACAAGAACAAATTACATTTTGTCAAACTTTATGGGCTTTAAACTGGTTGAATTCAGTCCATTTTTGTGTGTGTGTGAAAATCCATCAGCATCATATACGTATAACACGTCCTCTTTATTTTGCACATCCCTTTTATTTTTGCCTTTGTTCAGCATTTTGAATTGTATTTGTGTATGAAGTGTCTTTCTGGAGTTTAAAACTCTTTTGAATTTTACTATGCAAAAACTACAAGGTTGAGAAGTACCATTGTGTCAAATTTGAAATTGTATTTGAAGAATAAACCTGCAAACTGAGGTCGAGCTTTATGTGTCATTTCACACCTGTTATACATGTGAAAACTGTCACCTGCTACACTCAGAATCATCACAACATCTCACAAATCTTGTTTTGGTACATAATGAATATAAAAACGGTCTTTTCCAGAGGCTGAAAGGCTATACTTGGTTGTGGCTAATCGCACATCTCCCATCTTTGCCTTTCCCTCTTAACTAACAGCTAAACAGCACTTACCCGAATAAGGAAACAGTACAACAATGACTGTTGGTCTCATTGTAACAGTAACTTTTGCTAAGAATGAACATAATTCTTTGGATATTTACAGCAAAAGCAGAGACAGGGAAGCTGTACTCACTTACAACATGAAGATCTAGCTGGGAGGTTTTATCCACTGTTGTTGAAGGAATGAACAGCTGTTACAGAACAGCTGTAGACACTAGAGTCACTGAGCTGAACATCCTGCAGATGAAGTCTGAAGTCCAGCTGAATGCTCCTCCGCAGTATAACAGTTCTGACATGTTTGACTTTCCCACTTTACTTGTGTCATCTGGTATTGTTCTTTTTACACTGAACAGTAATAGTATGAAATTGATGACAGAAATTTTTAAAAGCAAGGCATGCAAGATGGGTTGCATTCCCCCTGACTGCTGTGATCTTCTTCACGGCCCCTGTTGACCTCCATGACCCCTCAGCATCACCTTCCTCTGTTTAATACAAAATACACTACAATAGATTTCTCTGCAACACAAATTATCAACAAAATTAAGATTTGAGCAAGTTTTACCTGATAACGTGATCAGAAGTATGAGGGTGACCTGGATGAAAGAAAGAAGTAAAGCCATTTTGATGAGAAAATGACAAGATATTATTCAGTGCTTTGGGTTAATTAAACACAACTTCCTTGGAATGACATTTAAGATGCCAGCCAACAGCCATGTTTATAAAAGGAAAAAAGCACAATAACACTAATAGTTTCCATAGAATCTCTGTAAAAAATGGGCGAGGAAAACTAAACATGGTTCTGTGCTCCTTTTTGCTTATAGATCTAATGGTGCTTTTGTGTGATATTTTAACAGATTACATCAGTGTATGGTCTCATTAAGAGCTTTTCACTGTATTTATAGAAACTTTTTCCCAAACTGTCAGTGCTTGTGGATGATGAAAATTAAAAAGTGGAGCCAGTCTTGCAAGCACAGGGTATGAGGCAGGATGGGCAGGAGCAACTCCTCACTGACACACCACAGCTCCTTCAGAGCCAGCAGCTCACCCACAACACGTTAAAACGGAAAGCAATTCTGATTGCAATGACAGCATTTGAAGAACCCAGAATTGTGATGGTGCTTCACTGCATGTGCACAGCAACATTTATGATACAGTTACTTACAACCAGGTCTGGCAGGTAGACCCTTTCCATTGATGGTAGGGCAGCAGCCAATGTTACAGAACAACTTTAGAAATTAGAGTTACTGAGCTGGAGATCCACTAAGTTCTGGAAGATCAAAATTTAATGAGTTTTACATGATTGAATTGTACTGCTATTTAAATTAATGCACTTTCATTATTTTACCAATGAACTTCAGTAGTGGGCTAAGAAAAATGTAAAAATTCAAGGTAGGGGAGATAGACCATTCTCCTACTGACTGCTGTGATGTTTTACAAGGCCTCTGATGCACTCCATGGCACCTCAAAAGCAACTACCTCTATGTGAGAGTACACACATGATCCTCCATATAAATCAAAATACAATTTGTCAGTCTACCCATACATCCATCTATCCATCCATTATCCTTAACTGCTTGTCTTGGTCAGGGTTGCAGCAGTCTGGAGCCCATCCCAGAATCATTGGGTGCAAGGCTAGGAGACCACCCCCTGGATGGGATACCATCTATTGCACACTAGCCACACATGCACACAGATGCTCTAAGGGGAATTTATAGATCATGGGATGAAACCAGAGCACACAGAGGAAACATACAGATACAGAAAGAACATGCAAACAACACAAAAACTGAACTGGATTTGTACCCACACCCAAGTGGCTCATAATCTGTGAGGCATCAGTGTTACTCACTGTAAAAAATAAATTTTGTGTTTTGTCAAGGAACAGTTTAAGCTTTATGCATGATTGTGGTCAGGTGGGAGGATGACCTGACCAGAGGAAAACAGATTTTGATAAGAAATTTGACAGAATACAATGGAGGGTCATTCAGAACTTAGGTTCTTAACATTACCACATGAACATCTCCACTTTCTTGATAAATGCAATAAGAAAACACATCAAGCCTTGCTTTAAGTAAGACTGCACGTACCAAATCAAGATTTCAAAGAAGAAAATATGTGAAAAATGACCAGAACAAACCTTCTGTTCATTTTATGTTTACACCTCTCCATACCTGTTCGACTCTGGGTGTGGATTTAAAGTTCAGTCTCAAACCTTCATCACTGGTGTGTTACGCACCCTGCTGCAGAGGGTGTCTGACTGCACTGCCTTTACAATCGTGTCTGCACTCTTTTACACACTGCAAACACATTTCAAGCACACTGCTACTACATGATCTCGAGACCTTTTAACGCTAAACCGTTAGTCACTTTTACTTTTCATACCTTTCCTTCACATTCTTTAGTAATTACAGGTTTTAAACTTGGCATTTGTACAGTTACAAATTTTATGCACTCAGTTATGTTTTTTTCTGATATCATCATCATCATCATCATCATCATCATGAACCACACTGAGGGAAAGTGTAATAATCTACCAAGGACCTTAAGGTCACCCACTAACATGACTTCACTCACCTCAGCACCTGGAGGTGTCACATTCTGTTCGTGCCACACACTTCACACAGCGCCTGCTCGCGGCACTGGACCTCGGAACAACGCTTTGGAAACACAACAGCTCCACTTCAGCTTCGAAGAAGCAAAACTGGACAGCAGAGGGTTTAATATGTTATTTTTAATAGTTGTTCAAGGAATAATTGTTGCATCAGCAGACAGTGTTATGACAGACAAGTCAGTGAGAGGGGCTGAGGGCAATGGCAAAGGAATCCCTTTCTACGCAGGGGGTCCAGTAAGGCAAGGCTGCATTAACAACTGGGCTGTAACAATCAAGTCCATATATGTCATGGTACAGTACTATTGACATAAATTAGATCAAGCACACATTGTACATACTTTCAAGAGGAAAACATAACCATATCTGTAGATACCCCTCAAACAAGACTGTTTCATAGCTGCTCAATTCAGCCATGAGTGTACATTCTTGTACAGAGCAGATAAGGTAATATCTGTTTACTTTCTGGGTGCATATTTGACTTTTAAGACTATCTGGATAAACAAACAATAAAAAGTGAATTAAATAAATAAGCTAATTACAGAGGGTTTGGCAATTGTTCTTTGTAATTGCAGAGAGCGTCCCTGGTTTGGACCACCTAAAAGCAGAGGCTTTGTGTCCTACCCAGTAGCGGAAAGCCAGGGCGCAGTCTTCCCGCTCTTGGAGAAAGAAGAATATAAAAAAAAAAAATTTCAAAAAAAAAAAAAAAAAAAAAACTCTCCAGTATTTCAGCTGAACAAACTCTTAGAGACACTCCGGTGGGGGCGTCTGTCCTGTGGTGATGGTGACAACTGCAGGTCATTAACAAACTGTTCACTTGTGTAAACAGTCAAAAAATCTCCTCCATATAAATCCATCACATACAGAAAGTTGAGATTGAATCGTAAATAGAAAAATACAGGTACAAAATCCATTACATTCAAGAGACAGTACTAGCACAAAAGGGTATTTATTAATAATCATTTAACTAATATAGGAACTCTAGTTTTATATAGGCATCTTCTATATAGAAAAAGTGGAAGATGATATATTATGGGGAGGGGTGGGATTAAAATATGCACACAATTTTTTTTTTTTAATTTCATGCCAGGATGTTCAAATTAGCCTAAAATATCTCCATTTAAATATAAATATGATAAGAACTGACCAACATGTTCAGTTTCTCAACAGGCTACTCACAATATTCATGGGCTGTTGAAAACTGAGACAATGCAGAGAGAATGTGGAACTTAAGAGCAATGGAGAATAAGAACTCATTATTTGAAGAGTGATATCATTTTGGTTTGGGTCTTTAAGGTGCAAATATTGTCTTTTTTTAAAGAGGCATTTAAAAGGTGCCAACGCTTTGAACACCGTTCCAAAGACAGGTTAAACTCAGGAGAAACCCACCAGTAATATAGATTTAATTGTGCTGATATAGTACATCTGTTACCTGAAAAAATCAGTGCACCCTTCAACCTCAGTGCACCTGCTATTTTAGCATTTTACTTACTATACTTTCCATTTGAAGACACTGTTTCTTTGGCAAATGTCTGCAAACCCACACAAAGCCTTGAGCATTTACAGTTACACACACTTGCTTGCCGCCAGCCGGCCAGTGCCTTCTATGACATTGCTCCCTGGGAGGTACATATTTTAGTTACTTAGAAAGACTTCTCTTTGAGGAAGATGCCTACAGAAGGACTTACTGAAGGATACCAGTTGGGACAGTGGTTTAAGTATTTCATTATCATTCGGACTTACTGACTCATTTGAGTGACTCAACAAATGGTTTTCTTTTTCCAAAGAAATATTTTGTGAGCTGTTAACTGCTTTATCTGTTTACACTACTTCTT
This sequence comes from Arapaima gigas, assembly GCA_900497675.1. Classification (NCBI taxonomy): domain Eukaryota; kingdom Metazoa; phylum Chordata; class Actinopteri; order Osteoglossiformes; family Osteoglossidae; genus Arapaima; species Arapaima gigas. The sequence continues at coordinate 337,654 of UFQX01000495.1, read as the reverse complement.
CTGCAGATCCTCACATTTATGCTTTTTTAGAAAGCAGTAAAAGCTCTAAAATCCATAATCTAGATCACTTTAAAAACTACAATTGTACACGTTTGACTCCCCTTGCCACATCTGACACATGCAGTGAACATCTGCCCAGATATCTACTTCCTCATCACTGAACCTGTGTTGTGACATCTGAACATACTCTCACATGTTTATTACACTTGGTGTGGTAACTTTTCGCTGTGCCACTAAAATGATACTAAATCATTTTCTTGACATTTCAGTCTTCTTTTTACAACAGGGTGGCACTCGCTGAAACCCAACTCAAAAGTATTTAAGCCTCAAGACATTCAGACACAAGCCAGAAACAGCAATGCAACTGCTTTAAAAATATATACTCTCAGAAGCAGAGAAACACCAACTACTGTTCTAAAAGTGGTGCATCATGTCTCAGTTCTCATCTGCTTAACTAGTAAGCATAAATACATTTTTTTGTATATGAGCTTTTGACAACAGTCTTAATCCAGTAAACTGGGCCTCAGGAAAGACATCTGAGGTTCGAAAACAAAAAAGAAAAAGCAAAAGTAAGCCAATAAAATAGCATTCTAACACATTTTTTAAAGATAGAAATAAAAAATTTAAGAAGTACCACTAATAAATTCACAGAAGTTGTTGCACAAGGAAAATGTGAGTGAATGTATGACCCCACAAAGGAGGACACCTGTTGAGTTGTTTACACAAAATTATGAGCATGAAGAGTGAGGGATTCAGTTCAGCTTCACTTCTAGCTACAACTTTCTCCTGGACTGTGGCTCAAGAGGTTGAGTCTCTAGATGTACAGCCAGGCTTATACCATAAGTGGTAACTCATCCCCCTGCTACAGGGTTATTCAGTTGAACCTCAGCCCGCTACTTCTTGGAAATGTCATCAGTGGGAGGCTTTACAATACAGTGCTTTGAGAGCGAGCATCTGAGCAGATCCTTGAACCATGGCCCAGGTAAGGAACCAACTTCATGCTGGAGTCTGTCAGAAGAAAGTGCAGCTAATGGTTGGATCAGAGAAGCCTGGTCTCTCAGCACTACGCTTGCTGTGCACATGGGGAAATGGGGTGACACAAAACGCGATGGCCGCTGTGGGCGACACTGCATTTTTGCTTCAGAACAAGGAATGGATGAGTGGGTTTTCCACTTATGACATGCAATTAAAAAAATCAATATGCAACAATGATTCACACATGTTAAATAAAGCTTAGTTTGAATTCAGACAGCAAATTTACAAAACAAGGGGTGAACTCTTGCTTGGGCTGAAAATCCTACGTTAATCAGAAATTAAGAGAAAAAGGAAGAATCTTTAAATACGAACTCTACTGAATAAAAAAGCATTCTCTACTGTTGCTAAAATTAGTGCAGTATCTGTATTATTAAACTACCTACCATAGGAAACTAGTAGCACACATTTGGATTAGCTATTTAGATGCTACCCAGACTGCTGTAAGGTCAAGTATTGACATAAAATGCATTTCATTATTCAAGTATTTCTAACAGTTACTTCCAATGCAGGAAATCTCTGTGTGTGAACAGAACTTCCATCCATCTTCAGGACTTTAAACAAAAAAAGAAAAAAAACACAGTATGAGAAAAAAACTGCAAGCTGACAGCAGAGAGGATGCTGGGAAGTTTTCATTCTTTCCTCCATCAGCTCCCTTCTTACTATGTTAGCTGGTTATGTGAGACTGTCTTTCTTATCTTTCACCAACTGTGAGACAAAAGCAGACACTGAGCCTATATATTCTGCTTAGCCGTTTTCTTTCCTTTTTCTCAAAGGCCACCTCCTTCTCTCCCAGGCACAGCTAGTGGCGACAGTCCACAGTAAGAAGGTAGCAACAGTCCTGGCTGCTATGTGTCAGACTGCTGCACCTGTTTCGTCTTGGGTCTAGAAAGGTTCATAAGTAAAGACCAAATGATGTTATCTGTACATTTAATCATTTGAAGGAGTGCAGGCTATGTGGTCTGCTGTAGTCTGAGGCTGACTGTGCGCATTTAATGCCCCCATCTTAAGAAACCCAGCCACAGCTTGTGTAGGAAAACAAGCTGGTGGCCACAAGCAGCTGCCCTGATGGTGAGTAAAATAGGACAGAAAGAATGTTCAGGAAGCCACAGGTCTTCAGTCTTTTTGACTGTCAAACAATATGAGCAAATTAATAACTAAAAATAGGAATACCACACAGCAGAAAAAAATAGACTGCAATTTTTTTAAATGCACTTTCTGTTTGCAAAACTTGACCTTAAGAATGGCAGCCTTCTCTGGAGCAACGACATCCACTAAACGGCCAGAGCCCTCCGATGTAGAAACCATACTCTGGAAGCAGTCCTGCTCTGCCATGGGTTGGAACACCTGCGCCACCTGGAAGCCGCCAAGGAGAAAGGGCAGCCAGTGTTTGTTGGGCTCCTTTCCCCTTGCAGACCAGAGTCAAGCCCATGTAATAAGAGCGCACCTCTGCAGATATCTTCCATCCCTGGGACTCGGCTAGGAGGTTAGGAAAGAGAAACACACTGTGTCTGTTTGTTCAAAGGGGTGAGGAGGTTGGAGTAGGACCTTCACTGGTCTGCACAGGAGATGAGCACAGGGGTCTGGGCTATGTCCTTGGACTGACCCTCGCTGGACATGCTGACTGCACGCTGGCTCCTGAGACAACAAGAGTAGAACATAACAGAGGAGACAATCATTTCAGTGGAAGCAAGCAAAGCAGAGACAGCTAAAGGAAGGAGGAAGCCGGGGGGGGGGGGGGGGGGGGG
>UFQX01000495.1:262296-334847 GCA_900497675.1 Arapaima gigas | reverse complement strand
GGGGGGGGGGGGGGGGGGGGGGGGGGGGGGGAGGCAGACCGAGAGTGAGGCATAACACAAGACAAGACACAAGACTAAGAAGCTAACCTGTGCACATTCTCCATGGCTGCCACTTCAGCCAAGGCGGCCAGGCTGAAGAACGCAGGGAGGTCGGACACACTGGACCCATCTGTGCCGGAGTCACGCCCTTCCTGCGGCTTAGGGTGTGTGTAGCACCCTGCTTCATTGCATAAAGTCTCCTGGGTTGATGGCTTTTCATCCTTATCCTGGATCTGCTCCTTCACTTTGTCCTCTGTTGACAGGAGAACAACGTGTTCAAAAGTGACAAAGTGAGCTCCACACAGTGAACTCCACTCACAGTGCATAATTTCAATATTCTCTGAAGCAAGATACTCCCCTCATCTCATCTTAATCCACCCAAACATTATCAACAACAGTTTGTCCAATTTGTCCAATACCGGGCCACAAATTCCAAAAACATAGGGCTAGAGGCAGAATATACTCTGAATGAAACATCAGTTCGTAGCCCAGCAATCACACACTTCTCACATACAGACATACACCGAAGGGGTGGTGCAGCTGGCACCGTTGGGTTTATGCTCCAGTTTCCTCCCACATTTTAAAAACATGTTTTAGGTAAACTGGTTTCAGGTGAATTGGTGACTGTAAATTACCAGTAGTGTGTGGACATATGTGTTACATTGCTGTCTTTGGCGTAAAGATGGGTGAAGTCACCGTTAGTCACCGTGGACAAAGTTTATATACTAGTTAATCATTACTGTACTTTGAGAAAATTATCTGCTAAATAAATAAAAGTACAGTCACCAGTTCCCTAAAATGTCTCTGGAGAGAAACCAGAGCACCCAGGAAAAGCTCATGCAAACACAAGAAGAACTGCCCGTGTCCAAACATACAGGCTAGAAGCTGCAACACGCCGCTGTGTCACTCTTATCGCACCTTAATGATGATCTTAAATGACACTGAAAACCACTGCTAAGGATCGCAGAATGGGCGAGAAGTGTGGCATTGGAGTGAAAGATGATTTAACACAAAGTTTAAGGAGCTCCATTCCTCCAAACAACAGAAAGACGAGGCCTGGCTGGGGACTTGGTGTGGTGGAGTATTTGCTGTTTGATATGACTTCTTTCTACCCAACAACATGAAGCAGAGCCTGACAGTGCATTGCAAAACAGCACAATTCTTTGTATGTGTTTCATGTCAAATATAGGGCACTGTTCCCACAGCTGAGTGGGGTTTGTGGTATCGGTGCTCACCCTCTGCTGGGGACACGCGGCCATCTGCTGTGCGAACCAGGTGGGTTATCTTACTCTTCCTGGCCTTCCGCTTCTGGCTGCCCACCAGCATCTCTGCCGCCCCCAGAACTTCTGGAGACAGTGCACCACATGTGGTTGCCGGCTTGGCTTTGTGGGCCATGTCAGGAGCTAGGGGTTCCTGCATCACTATGGCTGTGGAACAGGGGAAACAGAGTAGGCTGCTCTGTCAGTTGAGGGTCTGTTTTGTCCACTGCAAAGTGTGTGTGTCAGATGCAGAAGCCATCACTTCACACACTGCCCACATGTCATCTGGCCCCGATCTAGAGAGTCGTGCAATGAATTGACCCTAGATCTCAATTGATTTTTCATTTCCATTCAAAACAATAAGTCGCTCCCATGATGTTTGCGAAAAAACCTCACTGTATCTCTTCTGTTTAACCTGGAATGCAGTGGCCAATTTCAATATGGAGGAGAAACAAAGCAAATGCACTTTAAATGACAGATGAAAGCTTCTAGTCACCTTTATCCAAAGTATTGGTTTTCTCCTTTTTGTGCTTGTACTTGCTAACAATCTTGTGGAATAAATTCTTTTTCTGAGATGAGGATGAACCTAAGATTTAAACAAAAAAGGGAAAAAGGGGTATGTAGTATATTAAATCACTGCTGACTGAGATGAGAGTCACCCAGATGGGTGTGATTTTGGATGAATGTTGTAAGCTGTGCCAGAATGTTGTACGCTGTGCAACTCACCCTTGCTTGCTTTTGACTGCTCTATGACTGTGCTTCCACTGATTTTTTTCTTCTTGCTAATGGAGGTGCCCTTGCGGTCGAATCTCAGGGGGCTGTATTGGGGCAGGCTGTTGAACTTCTTCTCAAACTCTTCTTCCAACTTGCCCAAGCTTCATGGACATAGAGAGAAAGGTGGTTAGTGACCCTTTAAAGGGGAAATCGGATCCCCCCTGTGGACATGTGACATTACGGTTTATCTGCAAAGTGACAAGATTTACTTCTAATAAAGAATCAGACTGTGAAGAAAAAAATTCAATCCTTTGTAAATCTGATTTAGGTGGACATTTTTGTTGCACATAAGATGGAGTGGTTCCATTGTATAACTATACCTATACACCTCATGCCTCTATTAGGCAGTGCTTCTCACCCTGGAATGGTCTCGTCCTTCAACTTGGACTTCTTCAGCTTCTTGGCACTGCAGGGGCCTGTTTGTGCAAACATCCAGCTCTCGTCTGTCCAGCTGCCCTCATGGTCAGAGAGGCTTCCACGGCCTGAGCCCCGTTTGCCTGCAACAAGCAGGAGCACGCTGAGGCTCACAGGTTAGGCAAGAAAGCATGAATGTGTAAACACAAAAGCACATACACACTCATTTGCACTGAGGTTAAAATACAGACTCTGCATCAGGCCAGCAGGACAGCAGGACAGCAGGACAGCAGGAAGTGTTTACCTCTATCTACGTTGGCTCTTAGTGATGTCAGCATGCCCTCAGACACCAGAGTCTTGTACAATGCTCCCTTGCAGCTTCTCTCGGACTTTCTGGAGCCGCAGTTTTCCGGCTTGATGTCCACCTCCTTCTCTTCTGCCTTAAGTGGGAGGGCCATGGGGCTGGGAACCAGAGGTTCCTCCCTGGCGGCTGGAGAATCAGCTTTCACATTCATCACCTTGGCATCTCCTTCCAGCAGGGACTGTGCTGTTTCAGATTGTCGGGGCTTACAGTCCTCCTGTGACTCCTCTGCATCCCCTTTTGCCTCCTCCTTTACCTCCTCCTTCTTTTCCTCCTTCATTCTGGGCTTCTTCACTTTTGGCTTCACCTTCTTCTTTGGTGAGCTGGGCTCTGCGGGGTGGTCCTTGTCACTGCCTGGAGGTCGGGCCTTCTTTTTGGTCTTGTCTCCACCCCAGGTGCCCTTAGCCACAGCCTCAATGGTATAGATGACACTGTCCAGGTCTGACTCAGAGGACTGGCATTTCTTGGAGGTTTTCTTAGGCGAACCTGGTCCCTTGTCTGACCTGGTCTCCTCACTGCGCTGTCTCTTCTTTTTCTTCTTCTTCTTTTTCTTCTTGGCACCCTTGGTTGGGCTACCTTCAGAGTGGGTAGAGGAAAATGTAGATGAGGAGGAGGCGGATGATGGTGAAGAGAGCAGAAGATCATCGCTGGGGGGCTCTGTGGTGCTGCTGGAGGAGGGGCCTGCAGGACAACTTGTTGCTGGCTGAGAGGTCAAGGCTTCCATCTTCTCTGCTTCAGAGGCCAAACACATCTACAGAAGACAACACGGGATGGAAACATGAGAGGACATACATATCAGCATTCGCATTCCTCACCACGCAGGCACAGGACAAGATGAAGGAGGGCAGCACAAGGGATTCTATATATTAAAAAAGGTATATATTTGGCCAGCTTCATGACAAGTTTGATGGGACCTTGTTGAATACAAGCAGATGAAATAAGTTCATTTGGATCATGCCACTTCTGATCAGTACCATTTAAAAGAAACTTTATTATATCATGAAATGTTCAACTATAAAGGTACAGATATGACATGTGACAGTATACATGATTCACCCATTCACTGACATTCACTGAATTTAACCACCTCATCCCAGTATAAGGAGTCCATCTCCATATCCATCCATCTGGAGCATTTGATCTGTATGCCTTCTTACACATCGATTGTCAGGAACACATGAGTTATTCCTTTTTCCGCTGGTAACGAGGAGACAGTACGCATATATCCAGCAGGGGGCAGCATTAGTTTTCCAAAACACTTTCATTCTAATAAATCTACCAAAAATCAGCAGGTTTTTAAGCTAATAATTAGTAATCCATTTTTTATTTGACACAACTTCGGTATCTGAGCACTAAATCACAGGACAAATGAATTTAAATCAATATCAAGCCTCTGGTAGATTTGACTGTAAAATTTGAGGCTTCCTGCCAGGGAAGGTGGTCTCCTGTGGCCCATTCCCTTAGCGTGGATATTAGGGAACATCAGCAAAGCGAGTCTTACAGCAGCCTACCTCAGCGAGCTGAAAGAGAGCAGATTGACCGCACTGCTTTCCCTCCATGGACTGTGAGGTGCTCGGGGAAGAGGAGGTGGTAGATGAGGAGGAGATCTGCTTAGAGGAAACCAGAGCCAGATGAGACAATGGGAGACTTGATGCCCAGAGCCACAGCTGTCAGGTCTTGGAGGTGGGATATAGAGCATGCAAGCCACCAATTCACAAGGATGCTGCCTTGTGCTTTGTATTCCCAGCACAATATAAATTAGATACATTACTTACAAAAGTAAAAAATTAAAGTGACAAACTTATAAATGTTACTAATGGGTCAGTATGTAATATTTTGGTAGTAATCTCATGTATAATAGTTTGAATGAGTCCTTAGAGAGCAACAAATTGATAAATAAATATCTATATATTTCTGCCCTATGGTCAAGTAACTTGGCAGGGAGACTAAATAACTACATAACAGTCATATGACCAGACAAGCTTCTGCATGTTTCTTCAATCTCTGTATTGATTATATTAGACGAAGAGGTCAATACTGCTGTCTGAGGTGTTTTGCAGGGGAGAATCTCACCTCTGCCAGCTGGAATAAAGGTGAGTTCACACAAGTTTTGGCTGGGCTGGCTGCTCCCATCTGTGGTCTTTCAGGAGATGCCTTCAGGTGAACAACAAAAAAATGCACCTCATACATGGAGCCTCCAAAGGCCCCCTAAGGCCATGACCTCCCATGGTGAGACAAACTCACCTCCACTGGGTTTATTATACCAGTCTTCTCCCCTGTGGTGATGGCAGGAATACCAGACTGAGGGCTACTGGAGGAAATCTGGTAAAACAGTGACAGAGAAGGTCAGGGAGAAACATGGCAATGAGTTTTGTGAGCACAATGTCCACTTTGTTTTTTTGAGCAAACTTCACGTCGCAGAATCCAAAAAAGTCAACACTCAGGTCAAGATTTCACCTGTATACCTGCAACTCACACTGAGACACGTAAATGTTTTCCTTCGCACAAAGAAAGAAAACAGAACTTTAATAGTATCTCCAAACAAGCGGTGCAGCTGTGTCCACAGCACTGAAGAAGCTCTCTGTTGTGCTACTGCATAGAGGCCTAAGGTAAGTAACCCAAACCTCAGAACTGCTAGATGTTCTGACACACAGCATAGAAAGCCAAGTACACAGTACCTGTTGAAACAGCAGCATCTACTCCACAAAGTAGTGACCTAAAATTCTAACTAATGAATTAGGCCATAAACTAACTCATTTTCTCTCCCTGGTTGTAGATCAACTGCTTTGTGTACATCCTTTTATGTATGTTTATAAATATTCGTAAAGTCTCACTGATGTTCAAAAGTGCTCTGAAGTATCAGAGGATCAAGTTGAAGTGGACGATTCGCAAAATCTCTACATGGTATTTCCTCTGACCTTTAGGTGATCATAAGAGTCTTTGACAGGGAAAAGGAAGTGATTCATCTTTTGGGGAAAAAGATGATTGCCAATATAACTGAGACCCTGCAGTAAACCACTGATTATAAGCAGATATTTAGCTGAGGTTCAGAGTGCTGATACACATTTGGGTTTGTCTGAAGAGCTATTGGTAATGCTGCAACCTGTCAAGATCCTCTTCACAAACTCTTCACCATGCCATGCAACTAATTCGGCTCCAATGCAGCCCACGAAGACAAAGATCTTATCTCAGACCGCATTTACTATTATAATATATGATAACTCCTTTTATTTTCAGTGCCTGCTATCTTTAACCCTCCTGCCTGGTTTTGTGAGATCTCATATAGGCCTTTTAAACTGTGTCTATTATTGTATGGTGATTAGGCAGATTTTATGCAGACAGGTTTCCAAGACAGGGGTACGAACCTTAGTTAGGAAAATTTAATTTACTGTTTGCCTGTTTTAAAGATAATTAACACTCCATAAATTAACTGTAGAATTCATTTTATAAGAAGTCAACATGTATAACTCCACAAGATGGGTTTTCAATGAGCCATTAAATTTGAATATGATGATTTTTTAAATTTCACTGAGTTTAAATTGGGGATTTTTATTTGGACGGCATATCTAGAAGTAAAAATAATTTACAAAACACCATTAATTCATTCTCATTTAATTTGCTCATTAATCAGAAGAGCACCTCAGTTGCTGACAAATGTTGAAACCTCTGTATTTTGAAACATCATGTTGCAAGGCTCTGACCTTCGATCTCCAGGTGGTCTTACCTCAGCAAGCTGAAAGAGGGCAGATTTCCCAGGGTGCTTAGCAACGTCTGTGGATCCCAACTGGGAAGAACTGGAGGAAATCTGCAGAAACAAATCCTGAACCTTAAAACAAAGACTGCCACTGTACCTCAAATTGGGCTGTGAAAATCAATACTTTCTTGCTCAATACCTCAGCGAGCTGAAATAAGGCAGACTTCCCACTCTGCTTGTCCGAGTCCACCATCGCCGGGGCTGTGTTTGAACTGATCTGGTACAGGAAGATTATACATCTTGATCTAACTTACATTAAATATTTAAGCCATGTGTTAACTGCAGGTTAAGAAGACAGAATATTGTAAATACTCAAGAAAAATGTGCCAGAATATTGTAGCCCACTATTCGGTGCTTCATTTTAAACACAGAACTGATACAGATATTCTAGCCGGCAATTGGCAAGGCACTACCACATCATTTAGGTGTCAAGAGATTTTATAATAGCTGTTATTTTTTCTGTAAATAAAAATGAGTATGTTAAGTTCAAGACAGTTACATTTTCCACAGCCCCGTTGAGATGTTATCTGTTCAACTTCAAATCTCAAACAACATTGAGTAATTTTAATCGAATGTCTGCATTCAGTTTAAACTCCCTGTTCCCCTTATAACAGTATATTTTTCTGTTGGTATGTCACTACAGAAGGAACTGCTTCTCTCTATGCCACACCTTGATTCCTGGCTGCTCATTATTTTATACTGCCCCCCCGTGGCAACCTCCCTATGATACACATTTTGCATTGAGGTAACCAGCGGCAATTTGCGCCGGGATAAACAGGATCGTGAAGATTAGGAGAACATGTGGCTCCAACATCTTCACAGCCAGTGGAGCGAGACGTAGCTGCTCAGTTATTGAGCACCGTGGCAGCAATGTAATGTAAACTGGCGACTGTCCTCTTAGAGACCACACCCAGGTAGGATCAAACCTGGACAAAGCCCCAGTCTGACCCTGGCTGGGTCTCCATAGTAAGGCTAGCACACCCACCAAACACACACACAAATATACACACACTGAGGCTGTTGCCTCCCCCATCTCTGAAGAACATTCATTTTCTATCTGCTTTAGCTGCAACCAGTTGCTCATTAAATTTAGCCTGAGAGGTGCACAGGATAATGTGTATTTCTCTGGACCATACAGTAAATGTTTCGAAGATGGAAACCTCCAGACATCCACGAAAATGACAGGAAGACTCTTGATTATCGCCCTCCCCCTCAATACTCCGAATGCAACCATCTTCCATTCTAACAAGATTACAATAATTGACAATGAAATATCATCATTCAGCATTTCAGTAACTATAGTGACTAGGCTAACCACTCTATGCATGTATAATACAGAAGCAGTGATGAATCCAGCTAGGACATGGGACATTCATTATGTTGGAGCTTGTAGGGAACTGTATGCTATATGACATATGGAATGTTGACTGCATAGACAGGGACAGGTAGCAGTGTAGTTCAAAGGTCACAGGGGCCTACCTCTCTGGTGCTGAGTGCGTGCTCTCCAGCCAGCAGCAACATACTCAGGCCTCCCATCTTAGTAGGATCTAAAGGAACACATTAGAGTTAGGAAAAAAACTGGTGGCAAAATGGTTACAGGCTGCAAAAGAATTTGGTGTGAGGAATAGCTGAACTGTTTAACAGCTATACTGCTGAGGACTGTTCAAAATCTGTGACAATGCATTTCATATACTGTGCATACTGATATTTAAACATTCATGTTTTGGGCTGCTCGACAAGTATACATTTACATACTAGTACTGTCACTACTGATATTTCTGCAACATTTTATCTCTGTCTATAAAGCTCAATCTGATTGTTTGTTCTTTATGTACAGCTTTGTTTTTCAAGCCACAGAATTGAAATTTGGCTCACAGGTACTTCTCACCCTTGGAGAGGTTTCTGCTGAGTCAAGTTCATTAAACTCCAATAAGACTACTTACTATTTTGAAAATGGAGAAGCAGGAGGTCACATGCAGCATATCAGCATATAGTAACGTCACATTCAGATTGTATGTACGTAATGATGACGGATTTTCTCACTCAACACAAAGGAATCCTGATATAGTTTCTCACACACAAATGCTGATGTACTTTCTCACTCAAACACACACAAACCTGAAGATAACAAAGTTTGGTGACATATAATTTATTACTGTTTGCATGACAGTCCACACGTTGTACATGCTCTACAAACATATACACATATGCTGACACATTTTGTAACATGCAATCTCACAAACACACACACATACACACAGACACTACATGCCACAAGCTGCCTGCCTACACAATCCACATGTTCGTGTGCAGTGTGTTAGTGATATTTGGGAAACGTGGTGTGAGTGTCTTCAGATGAGCTAAGAATGCATCGTCATTTTTCTCATAAAAGGTTATGGGAAAAATAACGATGCATTCTTACGATATTCCCATGAGGGATGACTGGAAAAAATGTGTTTATCATTTAATAATGGCAGTTTCATGTGAGCAACGGACAACTGGTGGAGAGACCACAGGTGCAAATAGGAGACAAATACAGTCACATTCACACAAAGATACACACCTGCCATGGCAAAGTTGAGTTGCGGAGTGCTGTCAGTTCTGGGGATCTTCCTGGCAACAGGGCAGTCCTTTGGAGAGCTGGAGGGGAAAGACCAGACCCTCTTGCGGTTGGTGTTGACAGTGGGTGGGGGGCTCTTCACTGGCTTGTTGGTGGTGGGACACCACTTGTACCCTGGGTTGGCTTTCATGAAGGCGTCTTTGTACTGGAAGGCAGAGAAACGTTGTGTATTTTGTGAAATTATATTTAAATTTTTTTATTTCAATATTCACAATGCTATTAAGTACAATTTGCTCCTGAATTGCTAGAAAATGGACTAAGAGATCAAGCTATTTACTTAGGATAGACTTTAGTATGTATATTTAAATATTACCCTATGACCAGGACTATAACCACATTGATAAGAATGTGGTGTCAGGTGCAGATTCCTGAAAGACAAAAAAGTATATAAGGAAGGAATTTGTCCAATTATATGGGAGAGACAGGCCACATAACATAAACATTGTTGAGGTTAGCCTTGATGTGAAGACCATGGAAACTGAGATCCTGTCCACAGCTCTTGCATCATCAGCTTGGCTCTCACAATACTGCTTTGCCAGAATGATGGTGACCAGGCAGTTCCAAATGCTGTCCTCTTGGGCATACAGCAACCTTTTGCCATGAACAGGCTTCAGCCACCAGCTCGCCATCACTACCATAAGCAGGAGACAAGTAGGGCCGGACTACCTGTTGAATCTCACGCTCATTACAGTACTCTTTAATAAGCTGGGCTCAGCAGTTCATTTTGTCCACAAGTAAATCCTGCACTGCTGTCAGTGACTGGTAACTAAACCAATAATGAACAAATTGTCTGGCCAAAAAAACTGCAGCTTCCTATTAAGTCTAACATTTATCATCAAGCTCCATCCACAATGGTTAAACTTTTCCCCCTAATCAGCCTTATTGAACTTATGTAAGTATTCTGGAGGTTCCAAAAAAATCCAATGAAATTTTTTCAACTTCAAATTTTAACATTCTAAACTATTGTAACATTGCAGTCAGGGCGCAGATGCGTGCAGATGTCAAACAAAGAATCTTGTTTATTGTTAGAGGTTGTTCCAAAGTCGTAGTCACAAAACAAGCGTGGGTCAAAAACAGGAATCAGTCCAGAACAAGCAACAAAACAAACAAGGGTAAGGCACGAACGATTTCCGTAAGACAAAGCAGGTCAATAACTGGAGAAGCAATCAGAAGGACCACTCAGTATGCATGGACAACACATGGCAATACTTCACACCAACATGTGGGACCAGCACAGGTATATATAGGGGAAGTAAATGACAGACAGGTAAGATGAACCAATAGACGGAAGAGGTGGGACAGGTATCAGGAGACTGGACTAGGGGGGTGTGACACTATATGCAGTCATCTGTGATTTATGTGTCTAATTGGTTTATGAAAAGGCAGTGTACATCAAAAATGCGTAAGTGGGCACAGGTATTTCCATTATTTCTAGTGGGAAAAATGATAATGTTCCCTGGCCCATCCAAAAGCCCCAGTCCAACTTTCCCAAATATCACTAGAACAATGTAAAATACCTTGTAGCACACACAGGGTATCATCGTGCAGGAGACACATAATGACAGAACCACCATCTGGTGATTTTGAGTCTATCCCTCTCTCCAGAAGTGATGTTTCCTGCACAGCAAGACGGTATAAATGATCAAACTGATAACTGCAGTCTGGTAGAACATGTGGAGGATGTTGCTGCACAAATTAAAGGACCTCAGTCTTCTAAGAAACTACAGCCTACTCTGTCCTTTCTTGTGCAGTACAACTGTGTGCTAACCAGTCCAGTATGTTATTGATGTGGTTCCCCAAGTACTTGTAAAGTAATGAGAACAGCAGCAACTCTACATTTTGAACACTCCAGCTTAAACAACCTGATTCATTTTAACTGTACGCACCCTTAATTTTTATGCTTTATGAATTTATACATCATTACTTATCCATTCCATCAGAAAAAATAACTTAAGAGGATTTTCATCTCATAAAGCAGAGTGTAGCTTTTTGATAATATCAATCCAGTGAAAGAACACTGGATCACACCTTATAATTAATTAACTTGTGTAGAATATCTAAACAAAAATTATTTCTTTCATTTTTACAAGGTATGACACTCCAGTAACAAATAATAGTAATACGTTTAGCATATGAAAGGTACTAATAATGTAGACATGTAGAATTACTACAGTGTAAAGTGCAGTAGTAGTTGTATAGTACCAGCAGCAGTAGTATACCATACTTTAGATGAATCGCTGTTGAATAGTGTTTTGGGGTGGTATATAATACACAGAACAGATCAGATTACACTCTGGCCTCATATAACAGTACATCCTACACAACAAAAACCACTTCAAGGGTTATAAAAATATATATTCTTTCATCATATAAGTTTTTTATTCAGTACTACAGTATCTTTTCCCATTATGATGTCATTCTATGAGTGGAAAAAGAGTTGACACAAGCATGTCAGTTACCTTTGCTCTCATGTCCAGTCATGTTTAACAATATTTAATTTGCTGCATAGCTTTCAGTCTACTTTGTACACTGGTGCGAATCAGTTCAATGAGAACAACAACAGTAAGAAGTGAATGAAAATCAGCCGTAAAAATGATCCTGTTTTTTCTATTGCATTACATAAACCAATAGTTTATAGAGGAAAAACAAATCACTCCGTGGGCAGCTACATGGTTTAATAAATATAAAGTTAAAACATTAAATATGTCATCTTTAAAAAACAGATAAGATATTTTCTTTTATTACTTCCATGTGTTTTGTCTTGTGAATGGGTTTGCAACATTGCTGTTCTATTTGCAAACACCACACTCAACCTGGACATCTGCTATAATAGTATTCCCTAACTTCAAAAACCTTGTCCAAAGTATGTAAAAGCAAGTGTTTAAAAACCAGATAAAAACAACCTCAGTGTTTTGTACCAGTGTGTAAGGTAGTCTGAAAGCCACACAGCAACTGTGCTGCACTGGTACTAAACTGTTTTAAAAACTTGCCACTGGCTGAAACATGAGAGCAACAAGTTACAACTTGACTTTGAAAACCTAAAAGAAAAACCATTAAAAAACCCACAGTTTAACTTACGAGGCATTTCTTGACGTTTACAAAGACACAATTTGGAACATTACTCAGTAATGAATAAAGGGCACCTACTGTGTTATGTTGTGGTTCAATGTCTAATTTTAAATACTGAAGTAATTATGTAATATGTGGTGTTACTTCAGAGTGTGAATGGGTGTGTGTGTGGTCACCCTGTGATGGAATGGGGTCCCATCCAGAGGCAGTTTCATAGCCTACTGCTCATTGCTTCTGGAATAGGTTCCAGACTAGTATGGATGGATGTCACTTTAGCATAAATGGGGTTAACAAAAGCATAAAAAATAATGGTAATAATCTTAGAGTTCCCATTACAAATGGTTTCTTAGGAATGCATTTTCCATCTGTTGTGGAAGAGAAAAGACCTCAAAACAAGCACAAATTCAGCTGAACTGAAAAAGAGTCTTGTATGATAAAACAGTACATATTTTCATTGCCCACTAGAGCAGTTTTTTGGTGTATGGAACTTAGTTACACGAAGACAGAGTATCCACTGTACACATTAAGGCAGAGTGTAATAGCAACCCAGACAGTACCTCCTTGGCCATGTCTGTGTATTTCTGCTTCTCTGTTGGCTCCAACACAGCCCACCAGTCAGCCAGGATCTTGGTGGCCCCCCGGTTGTCCAGCCGTGGGTGCTCCTGCCTCACCAGAGAGCGGTGTCTCTTACAGAAGAGCAGGAAGGCATTCATGGGGCGCCGGGCTCGTTGTTCTGATGAGTCTTCCTCGGCCTCCTCTCCCTCAGCTGCACCACACTCTGCTTCTGGACCCGTTGCTTCACCACACAGCAGTGGCTCCTAAAGGGGTGCACAGTAACAGTTAATTTCTTCTCATCTCTCCCTACATGGTCAGGTACCTTGTGGAAGTACTAACATTTTTTTCTACAGGACTGCTGTTAATGCAGCTACACATTTGCCCCCGACTATCTATGCCATACAAGCACACCTCAATTAATGTCACAAACAACTAAAAAATATACAGCCCTGATAATGACATAACGGTTCTGTCAATCATGCGGTGCAGAATACCTGTGCTATACAAGTTCGATGAGAATGGGAACCTTGGGTAACACTCAGCACCAGTACCTGTTATACTGTCCTTGTTTTTTAACACTCAAATACACTACATGATTTAGTATTATTTCCTAATTATGTGACATCTTTGTCCAAAGCGACTTATACTTCTTTTATTCAGTTCAGTTCATATTTATCAGTTCAGTGTAAGGACCTGGCTCCAGGGTCCTACAGCAGGTGCTAGATTCAGAGTAGGAAACTTCAGATTGCAGGGGCCTAACATTACACCGGCTACTATCCCCTTACAGTAGAGTGGCACCAGTATTGAAACTACAGCTTCACATAGCTCTACATGACAGTGGAACTCAACTTGTTCCTTCTGTGTACTTTTTGTACACTTATCCTTACTGACAGGCAGACAGTAACAGGCACAGGGTGGCCTCAGACTCCTCTATTGCCCCCAGCATGCTCACTTTGTCCAAATCCTCCTCGTCTTCTTCCTCTTCTTCTTCTGAGAAGTCCAGGGCCCTCTTGGACAAAAGCGGGTGCCACTGGAGGCACCTGCGCTTGGGCCGCTTGCCGCTCACCTCCCCTTCCCCCGGAGGCTCCTTGCCCCGTCCTCCACCCTTCATGCTGCTCGCCCTGGAGGGGTGGGGTGGGGGGTGCAGAGCCAAGTGCTGTTAATCTACTGTCCATCTTGGATTACTTCAAAGAAGTACTTGGTACTTGGTACTTTGCTAAACTCGATGAAGAGTAGTACAGTTAAAGGCTGCATTACTGCACTTTACCTTGAAGATTAATAAATTCTTACTACTTACTATTACAAAGTACACATTTTTTTAAAAACATATTCATGTCAAGACAAAAGCAAGTATGCAGGCCTTAAGTACACCAGCTCCTCGTGTTACAAAGGTTTCAGCTAGGAAGTTTTGAAGATATAAACATTTTCATAAGACACAGGATCAGAGTGAACATAATTTGAGTTGAAAAAGCCATTGAGAAATGAAAAGCTGATGCTAACGTTTGGGGTGTGAAGTTCAGGAGGCTGAATTTGGGGACTGAAATTCAGAGAGTCAAAAAACCAAAAATACATCTGGGGTAATGAGTAAGAGCTAATGAACTTGGATCTACTGAAACTCCTTTCTAGTCTATAAAGCTTAAAAGTAGGTTTTGGATGCTGAGGGGGTAGGGGGGACAGCAGCCCTAGTACATGAAGTAGGTTGATACTCATTGGTTCTTTGTACTGGCATTTTCTGCCCCTGGCCAACCAGGAAAACACTGAAGTAGCACATGAGGATTGTTCATAACAGCCTTCATAGCTTCATTTCATTTCCCAAGATGCACTAAGTTACTGCTCTCCTATCATCCGTTCAAAATTTGTGTCTCTTTAATAATATATATTTTGAAAATTAGCAGTATCTCCTAATATTCTTTAATCAGTATGTGCACCAACATGTCAAAAGGAGATTTTTTCCCACTTCAAGCACCGAGCAGTGCTAAGACAGGTAGACTAAGACTAAGACATTTTAGAGGAAAAGATGAAAACATTCCATAAATAAAGTTTCTCCTTAGAAACAAAATGGCTGGATCGTGGTAAAATGGATATGTAAAAAAGTAAAGTTACCAATGGACTTCTGGTTGAAATTATTTTGTAAGTTGAGGAACCAGCAACATACATGTACAAATTACACATGTATGTGTAAAAAAACTTTACTTTGTTGCTTGATCATGGTGAGCTCCTGCATAAAACAGTATTTGCTAACCAGTGTTTAGAATGAAAATATCATCATAATATTAAACACAATAAAACTCAAGTAAATGTATGAAATCCAGGACTATTAAACGTGATATTCATACAAAACTCAAAATATCAGGAGTAAAGGAACCATACTGCCCTTTCGTTCAAAGTGATTGTTGAACAAATTGGTCTATCATCAGGCCGTAAATGTTCAAACCAATAAAAAAACAACTCATGACCTGTTAATTTATGTACTTGTCATTCGCTATGTAAAAATGCAAGGGGTACTTTAAAGATTAAATTAAATTAAACAACACGCTCAGTTCAGTTCATTAAAACATATTATGCTATAATTAAATAATAACAGTTAATAAAGAATAAACATTTTTTGAGCTACTTATCTTCTGTATGTAAAAAGTAAATCTATTCATCCACCCATCATCATTAATTGCCTTTCCTAGTCAGGGTTGTGGTGGACTGGAGAAAAAGTAGAGATACAGGTACACTGAAAATATAAATAAATGTCCTGCCAATGGCCACTAAACTCTATGAGACCCATGACTGCGAGGGTGGTTCTGACTTCTTATTGCCTCAGAGGTACTGAACAGTTAGGACTACGTTTTGTTTATTTGAACACAATTTGCACAGTTTTATACTTATCTTCCTTTTTTTTGTTCTAGTGTTACTGCACTGTCCTCTGTCACTACCTTATTGTATATCTATTGCTGTGGCCTTGTGTGTCACTTATTCTCAATAACTACTTATCCCTTTCAGGGTTGCAGCAGTGCAGGTCTATCCCAGAACCATGGGGGTCAGGCTAGAAAGGGTACATCCTGGACTTGATGCCTGTCTATTGCAGTTTAGACACACACACACACACACACACACACACACACACACACACACACACACTTCATCGGGGGTAATGCAGTTTTTATTTATTTTATTTATGTATGTATTTATTTATGTATGTATCTATCAAATTCTGTTTCTCTAAATCAGCACCTGTAATAATTACTTTTAAATATCAGTTTACAGTTTCTGCTACTTAGCTGAGAATAAGAAATACACCTTGTTTCGAATGGCTGTAACTAGGTAAAACGTGCACTGCTATGCTGAACAATTTTCCCCGAAAAACCCGGATAAGCCGTAACAATATGAGGGCACCCAGAAAAGCTAACAAGACTAAAACTAAAATTCCTGCACAAAGTTCTCCTTAGCAATGTAGTGCTCACGTGACCCTTGCAGTCGTAAAACACAACTCTCTACAAAGAGCATGTTATTTGATTAATCCATTTGTACGGAGGCCATGATGCTCCATAGATTCTGCTGTAATTGACATATTAGAAAGGGCTCAGACAAAAGGAGGGGCAGCCTTGTCCGTCAGCAGTGAACATGGACCGCCGAGACTGAACCAGAGCTGGGGGACGAGAGCGAGGATATGGTATTTCCACATGCTTCACTTCTCTCAACAGAACCCTAGGTACGTTCCACAATGCGCTTGTTTTGGGAGTGAGCACACGTCGGATCTATAGCATAACCATGATACATCAGTCAATGGATACTACAACAATATCTTTATTAAAATGAGTCCATGCAGTCTCAATTCATTTCATTTTTTATAAATCACTGAAACGACAGACTGGTAAAGCATTTATTCCTGCAGATAGCTAAAAACATACCAAGCTTTGTTGTACTGTGTATAGTATAGAAGCCAGAGAAAACCCTGTTAAAACATTTTTAAGTTTAGTATTTGAACTGGAACCAACAGTGTAACTCCAACGGAGCTGCAAAGCCTCTCAGAAAAGCCAATTACAGCAGCAGAATGGTGAAAGTTCTTTCGATGCCACGGCCACATAATTACCTGCCAGTATATTGGGCGGCACAACATTTATTCCAGCTAAATAACCTTTAGTAGCCTCAAACCTATGTCTGTCAAACAAGCAAATTAGCCCTGGCACAACTCAAATCTTGCTCCCAGTAGTGGTAGGTGGGATATATGGCACTGCTTTCCCGCGTTTCTTCCAATGGTGTGTTTTAACAAGCCAGTGTCTGAAACGATGGGAAAAGGCAGAGATCAGGAGCACCCCTGGTGAACCCTCATGGAAGTCGTGTCCTTGGCTAATTTGTACTCAGAGACTCTTCTGAGCAAGACTTCCACAAAGGGAGCCAAGTTTAAGTGGATCTTCTGAGACTGCACACACAGGCGAGGACCTTCCTATTACACACTCTACAGCTTCCAGAGGATGAGCAGAGTGTGGTGCATGATCAGCTTCGATAGTGCAGGACCCTGGCTGTGTACAGAAGGAAGCATCTCTAGAGGTCTGAGCGTGTAAATCTCAGACCATGTCAAGTCCCCTTGTCTCCTTTGCTTTTATCACACCCATGGTGTGATAATTAAAGTCAAAGATTACTCAACACCCATTTCTCCAGCAGCGGCATTTAGATCTTCCCAAAGCCAAAAGGCAAGATGACACTCAACCAATGGTTTTTGCAGGCATTAACTCTAGCTGCTTTTGGTTTTTGAAAATGGAGCAAATGCTTGTACAGGTGTCACACTTCTACACTGTGCAAACAAACTGAATGTTTCGGAAGGGCTTCTGGCCTCCTCACTGATGGGACTCTATAACAAGAGTCCAGTATTGTGCGGAGCCTTATGACCTTACAGTCTTGTAGACTCACCTGCAGAAACACTGCTTCCCTGTTTCCATCATAGGCAACCATCTTTTTTCCCCCAAGCAAAACCTTCGACCGAGCTTCCCCTTTAACAGCATGCTTTGTGTGGGGGATTTCTAAAAGATCTTACTGCACAAGACAGGTTTTATTAAATTGTAAGAACATAGAGGATTAAAGTTCACCTTCCTTTTGGTACAGTGCAAGACAATTTTTTTATATTATCATGAAAAAGGAAAACAATAAAAACTGCAGCAATGGACAAGTACTGAAATCCGGAACAAACACCTGATGTGCGTTACGCAAACAACCTGGCCACAGGACTCCAACCTTCGCTCTCCTTCTATCTGCTGCCCTCTTGCTGTTAAAACTGTGCAACACCAGCCAACTTGGGCACAGACTACACATGCTTTTTTCTGGTTGAGAGAAAAGACCATGACTGTGTGCATCAAAAAATTCACAAACACAAAAGTGGTCAAAGGCAACCGTGTGTAAAACAAACTGAAGAGGAGTTTCAAACCCAACTGTGCATCGACAAGGCTCCATTTCAGGACTGTCCTCAATGCCACAGAACCCTGTACCCCCGGTCCAACAATAATACAAGCAATGAGCTGAAGTGCTTCTTTTGATAACAGTTATTAAGAGTGCTTCTGAAGGAATCCAGAACTCACATAAAGCACTGCACGCGCCCTGGCAAAATCTGGCAGCACTTTGGCATAATGGAATAATGTCGTTCAATGGAAGGCCACTCCCCTTAGACTGAATTAATATTCATGGGAGCTAGTGGGAGTAAGATGCAGGCATGTATTAAATATTAAATCTAACAGTTTGCTTTCATCTCACTAATAATTATTGGAAATTTCTGTACTAGAGAAAATTCCTAAACATGTAGAAACAAATAACAAAGATGTTTACTGCTGAAAAGAAACAACTCTATTCCTTGAAAATTTAACTACACATTCAGCTTATTCAAATGCATATACATCATTAATCATTTCAGAAAATTAGTTTTACACAAACAATTAATAAGGTGCAACTCTTGTAGACTGAGGTGAAGATGGAACCAGTATTTACAAGAGGAAATTCACAACCCTTCACTTGCTTGCATTGTGTAATTGAATTTTGTACGTAAATTTTTTCTTTTTTTGGAAGACTCAAGAGTAAGTAAAATGCTCACTAAGAACTGATGTGTAAGTATGTAACATATGCAAACTATTTAGTTAGTCCCAGATAAAGAACAACTTATTTGTTCAATACCCACGACACAGTGGCACGATGTAACGATGTGTCTTCTCATTTCTAAGGACATGTAGCAAGTGTTCTCATTCTGTTTCATTTTGAGCTCTGCAACACTTTCAGCCTCCATGGAAACTGGGGAGTAAAGCAGAATGCTTAGTGTAAGAACACGTGTGCCTAAATACAGTTTGCACAGGGCAAAATGTAAAAATACTCTGTTACTTACTTAGGTGTTTATAATGCAAAACAGTTGACACCACATGAAGACCAAAACTTTTCCCCGTTTCAGGTAAAACCGTCCAGAACAGGTACCTTCCTCAATGATTCAGCAGCAGGTCCTTAGAAGGACTTAGACTGAAACTCTTGTTTGCGAGCCGACAGCTGCACACTAAGTATGGCTACCTGTTGTTCTTTATCCATTTAAATCTAGGTAAAGATCCGGACAAAACAATGACCGGCACTCATAAAAGGAACATTCCTTAATCTAGTGCATAACTATATATGTATTGCATTTCAAAAAGGGAAAACAACTGCAACTCCATACTTTACTCATACTTTACTAATGGATCAGGATGACCTATATTTAAAAGGATTAGTTACTTTTTATCATTTTGTTTCTTATATTGAAATGATGTTACCATGAAAAACAAAACACTGGATAATGTAATCCTGGGTTACTTACAATGCTTACAGCTGATACAGTTGTTAGCACAGTTAACAAGCTAACTAAAACTGTGATGCCGGTGGTAAGGAGCAGACGAATGCAGGCACGAGTTGGCAAACGCGGTTTATTGGAAGGGGACGTTCCAAAGTCGTGGTCAGTAAGCAGGCGAGGGTCAGATCCGAGAGACAGAGTATTGCAGGCAAGGACAAGGCTAAATCGGTGGTCGTAGTCGGGTGAGGGTCAAGAACAGATTAGGCAGTCAGGAAGGTTGCTTGGTACACACAGTGGAAACATGGGCAATACTTCGCACCGATCTGTTGTGATGCGGTGGTTTAAATACCGCAGGGAAGCAGGTACGGGTAATCAGGGAACCGAGGGAGGCGGACGGCGGAACGGTGGGCGTGACAAAAACTAGCTTAGCAAGCTAACGGCTTGATCTTACTGGAGGAATTATGGTAATGTAATACATGTCAGTGGACCACCTGGATGTCACAGCCTATAGGATGTGCTCTGTCCATTAAAGACTATAATAACACTACTTGTGCACAAAATCTTATTCTTATGACTTCTAAGGGAAGTTCTTAAGTGTATAAACTCTAAATAAATTATTCTGCTACCAGTATACACACATTTCTTCCCTGTCAGACATCACCATGTTTAATCACAAAGCCATCCAGTCATTTCAGTATCTGTTCATCCAGTTCAGCATAAGCCATAAAGAGGGGTACCGCTTGGACAGAACACCAGTCCCTCTCAAGGCAGTCACACACATTCAGTCTGTTACACACTAACAGGCTAAGGGCAACTGAGTCACCAATTTACCTGACACATGTCTTTGGACTGTGGGATGAAACTGGAACACTCACAGGAAACCCACATGAACATGAGTAGAAGATGCAAACTTCACACATGCTAAGAAATTTCAGATCCCAAAGACCAGGAACTGCGAGGTACTAGTTTTAGTTGCTGCACTACTGTGCCAGCGGTCACAACTCTAATAACTCTTGCAAAATAAAAAAGTAGCAGAATCTCTTTTACAAGTTTGGAAGAAGAATTGAGGACATTCTGATATTGTATACAGCACTAAGTTGTATTTTACATGTGTTTTTATACTGCTGTAGGACTGGTTCACAAACAGCATTTACATTTATTCATTTAGCTGATGTATTTCTACAAAATATATTACAGTGTTTCGCAACTTACAATGATTTACCCATTTATACAGCTGGGTATCTATTTACAAATTACCTTGCTCAAGGATACTACAGCAGAAACTACAATTCAAACTTAGGCCCTTCAAGTCCCAAGGTAGCAGCTCAAAATACCATGTGACCTGCTACTCTGTAAGTAAAATTTTCTTGGGGAATTTTTTTCATTCATTTGATGGGAATAAATGAATGAATGAATGAATGAATGAATGAATGAATGAATGAAACTGAACTTCTTGGTTGCAGCAGCATATAATGTACACATACATACATCTACACACAATGACCAAAACGGAGATAAATACATAGGGAAGTGGGTGATTAAATTAGCAATAATAAAAAGACAGAAAGGTTACTAAGTAGCCAAGCGACTTCATACATAAAAGATCGGTTGAGGTAATGTGGGGCAAAGTTTAACAGATAATGGGTTAGGTCCTTATGAGGTCATTTGGAGGTTAAGAGGTCGCCAACCTAGCAGAGTGAGGACTTGTTATGCACCCACTTCAAAAGACTTGTAGAACATCTGCAACAGTGATCTGCATACTGCCAGCAGCTTGAGCCTCCTCAGACAGTACAGGCAACTCCATCCTTTCTTCATCAGGGCCTCAGTGTTGCTTGTCCACTCAAGCCTATTGTCCTGGTCCATCCTCACGTACTTTTATGTTCCCATTACCTCCACCTCTTCTAGAACGATTGTCACTGGACACACTGAACCCTTCAGGTTCCGAACGCCACCACCATCTCCTTGGTCTTTCCAATGCTGAGCTGCAGCTGGTTTAGCTTGCACCAGTCAATAAAGTCCTTCACCAGGTTCTTGTACTCATCCTCCTGCCTGTCCATGATACATCTGCTTTTTTCCAAAGGAAAAATAGCTGCTCTTCTGCTATCACTTCAGAACTACAAACTGCTCAGTACAAAATATTTTTTACAATTTGCATATCCACTCAGTCATTTTATATAGCTCTGGCAATTTTAAATCCATCAGTTAATATCATTGTCTGATTTTTGTGATGCTCCTCCTATTCATCGTCTAAAACTCTCAACCACAGAATACTAAATGTTCCCTGAGCAACAGCCTACAGAGGAGACAGTAGAACTGCTTTGTGCCACACAGGTCTCACACTTATTTTACAGTATTATCTATGTAAGAGAAAGTTCCAGAATTTCAGTCTCCAGATGAACAGAGACTATAATCTTAACAGTGCACTGTCACTTCGAGTGAGTTTCTCATCAGCTCTCTCACTCAGCAGAAATCACATTTAATAGTTTTTATACAGGTACGGTACTGGTTTCATCCACTTAATAGGCCTACTTCCTTATGGCAAAAACCTTCAGAATCTCAAGAGTTACACATAGAGACAACCAAAATAACAAAATTATAAAAAAACGAAACTATCACAGCAGCATATTTTATCAGTGGTATAACAACTTGTCAGGTACCACGGGGACCTAGAAAATTAGCCATACAGTGCAGACCGATTTATACATGGTAGTGAGGACAGTATCTAAACAAATGACTGGGGTTCAAAGGGCCCAGTCCTGAAACGGTTTTGGACTGAACCCATTCAGGACATGACATGGGACAGCTCATTCCCAAAACCACAAACTAATCTCATTCTCAATTAAATGTTTTTATACCAGATTATAAAAAACATAATAGATGGAACATACTAAGAAGAAGAAAAGGCAAAATAAAACAAATACAAAAATTACTCAACACATATTTGCAGGTGTGATGTTTTACATATTACACATCAACTTCAGAAATATGGCTGAAAAACTGGGGGGATATGATGATACTGTGGTTTAAAGGAATCTGCAATAAGACTCACATTTAAATGCGTTTGCACTGTCCCCCTTGTTACACCTGTGCATTTCATCATATCAATAAGAATACTGCAGTGTCCATGTACCTGAATTTAAAAATAGTAAAGCCAATGCAATTTTACTACTTTTACCAAAGTAAAAGTAAGAATGACCTATAAAAGGGTATACTTGTGTTATATCAAGAAAAAAAGACCCAACAAAAGGTACTTATTTTCATATACCATCCATTATCACCACCCGCTTGTGCTGGTCAGGATCTCAGTGGAGCGAAACCTATCCTAGAATCACTGGGTGATAGGGTATCAAACTATACCTGGGATGAAGCAACAGTCCATCTCAGGGTAGCTGCACACAGACACATTACAGGCAATTTAGAATTACCAATGAACCTGAAATGCATGTTTTTGTATTGTGGGATCAAACCGGAGCACCAGAAGGAAAGCCAAGCAGACTTGCAGAGAACATGCAAACTCTACACTGACAGAGGTAGATCCAAACTCATGCCCAGGAGGTGTGAGGCACTATTACTACTTGCTGCACAACCAAGCTGCTTTTAATATACCACTTTATCAAATTTTTATTAATGAGGCTTGTGTGGAGGATGAATATATGAGTGTAAAAGCAAATTTTAAATCAATATGCGTAACACTCATTTTTGTAACTTTCAGTTTTAACTTAAAATACATTCCTGCAGGTAGAGGAATGCACATGCAGGGATAAAATGTATATGTCACAAATACACAGCTACATATCTGCAAAACAGCATAGTTGTTGTATAGCATGGATCATCTAGTTTGTATGTAGTTTGTTTTTACTCATTTCAACAGTAAGTACGTCAACAGTTTTAATAGTGTCAACAATTTTAAATATTGGATTTGCTTAATTTCCAGGTGAACAAACACATAATACTATAAATTCCCTGGCAGGTCTCAGCTGACAACGATGACAAAAAATATTAACAAACTTTTGTTCATAGGACCCATTCTGTAAAACTACCATTTAACTTCCTTTGTCCATTAAAATCTTTCAGAATGTGCAATACTGTTACAGCAAAAACTGAAATACATTGACAATGTTTCAACAACATTCAGCTCAGAAACCGATTTGCACATCAAACACTGCAAGAGGAGGTCACTTTCCCAAATAGTAACAGTAATACTTCAAATGAAATAGAATTAAGGAAGGTAGAGGTCAAACTGCCAATTTTTTAAGATTGGACACTCGCTAAAGTAAATCAACCATACATTGAAGTTCTCTTGGACATGATACAAGCCAATTACAAATGTGTTGTTTGACGCTGTCAATCATAATTTGCTGCCTGGCAGTAAACCCTCTCTGGTGTCTGGGTTTGACTCTGGACACTGAACCAAACTGGTGTACGTCTACCAGGACATTACAAGTGGGAGGATCACCTCTTTCGTCTGTTTTGTCTCAGGGAAAAGGGTTCTTTACACATGATCTCTTTCAGTATCACTGTTCCAGTAAATACAACCATAGGCTGGAGCAATATTTAAATACCTCCAACACAGAGTCCATATTGCAAACAATTCTGTCCTCTAAAGAGGGAAGCAAAATATATTACAAACACCGCGATTTATGCTTGTCTGAAAGTCTTTATGTAAAGTATGTAAACACATGTGGACCATGCAGTGACACAAAGATGAATATGCTAACTTGATCCAATACTGAGTCATGAATGACAGGGCTTATCCACACGTACCATACTACTGTATTAAGAAACAGTGTTTTTATGGGTAAAGTCACACACTAACACACTGAACCTCCGACTAACTGTGGCACAAATTGCACATAGGGAATAAATAAGGAAGCTTCACCATTATACTGTTCACAGTGTAGACATATTTTGAATAGATCACACTTTGAAAAATGTAACTCTAACAAAAAGTGAACCAAAAGAGGCATCACTGTGCACATAATATCTATTATTATTATAAGTAGTAGTAGCATTAACATGTCTCCCATGAGACATTATAAGTTTCGGGTCTCCTGTGAGTTAATATATTAATCTTCTACTTCTGACTATTCTATTTGTAATTTAGCCATTTATACAGCCAAGTAACTTTTACTCTGTCGATTCATGGTAAGTACCTTTGCTCATGCGCACTGCAGAAAGAGCAGGGATTTAATCTGCAAGGTTATGGTTCTACCCACTACCCCTGTTAACACTGCAAACTTTGAATTATACTGAAAAGCTAATTAATGATCTGACACAATGTTCCACACTAATTTTTCTATGAGTTGGACAACTGATGCTTCCATTTCCTACCAATCCTAACAATTAAGGCCCCATTCTGTCATTGTGCTACTACATAGCATCCAGTTCTAAAAGTTTAATTATTTCTTCATTTATCCAAATATTTTTTCAGCAACTTACAATTTTTTCATATTACACACCTGAGTACATTACTGGAGCAAGTGACATTGTGCACATTGCTGAAGGGTACAACTGCAAGTTCCCAAGTGGGACTCAACTCAGCAACCTTCAGGTCACAACTTGGTGCCTTTAACCACTATGGTGCCTGACCTATTTAAGGAAAACTAGAGACACCAATATCAATTAATTTAAGACAATTGTACATTACAGTTTACGTATTGGCCTATATACGACACAACGGCAGAACTGTACACGTGCAATTTCTTCTGGGATCAATAAAGTTTTTAGCCATCTATCCATGGAGGCTGTTCTCACTAATTCCAGTTATGTTTTAATAAACTGTTTTGATTCTTCAAATCTTCCAACTAAATGACTTGAAAGGAACAAATAATCCAGAAATCCCCGGAGCAGGGACTTTGTTTTACGTTCATTTACATTTACACAACCTAAATACAACAGTTTGCGTAACACTTTCTTAGCTGACCAATAAATGCAGGACGTTTGTGGCACTGATCACAGACGACGCGGGCAATGTCATGAAAATCCGAAGGAAAAGAAATTTTTAAAAAGAGACACACAAACAGGACATGACATGAGCTGAAGGTGTACTTACTTAGGTACAGAAAATGGAAACACTGTATCTGAAAGATGAAGATGATGAGTCTGTCAGTCAGGCTTTGTCATGCGATGATGATGACCTATAAAATACAAAACACTGAGTTCCTCGCTGGAGATGCATCGCAACTGCCCATTCTCTACTAACCGCACCGATTATTAACCTCCAACACACCGTGACATTCTGTCCCTCGCGATACAGGGTGGCTGAGCGACACACACATCGCGATACACGGTGGCCGTGCGACACGAATCGAGGCGCAAGGCCGCGGTTCGCAGGGTTGCTGTAACTTTGGAACATGTGTGTGCGAACGTGCTACAGCAAGCGCGCAAAACACACCGCGGTACCTCCTTATTTCCGACAGTTCCGGCATAAAGTTACCCGTTTTAAAGCCTCAACAGCCCACTGACGTTATTTAAAGCTGTTGGGAAATAGGCTGATGGCACATCGTGGACGTGTGTAAAAGTGTGAGGGGCAGTCGGGCGAATGTGTGCGCGCTAACTGCCCCTGGCTAGAGCAGTTTCCAGGTACAACCGGAGGTGCTGTGTGCAATCGCGGGCAGAACGGAGCCCTATTACACTGACATACGCCCCATCGAAATGTCCTCCTCCCATTAGAAAACGACCGTTCTGTTCATGCGCCCCAGTGATCCCCTGTCAGAGTCGTGTTAGATCTGCATCTCGGTGCAAAATGTCGATGTGGGGTCTGACAAGACAGACGAGCGGACGAGAGTCCATCTTGCTTTGGTGGAATCGGAGTGCGAGAGTGACTGCTGTCAAAGTGTGCGTTCGCACGGGGAGGGGGAGGGGGGGTCGAAGCGAGCCCCTTTTCCTTGCCGAAAGAGGGAGATCCGGCCGTGGATGTGGAGCGGGGATGCGTCCATGTGGCCCGGTGCAGGACGCGGGTCGCCACGGAGTGGAGCGCAATGGAAGTAGCTAGCTGGCTACGTGCGTGTCATAAGCACGTCCTGCGATGCTTGTCGAAGAGCCCCACTTCGGGAAGCCTACACGGCCCCGCTGTCCCCGAGCCCCCTCCCGGGGAGCCGCGTGTGTTCTGGCACCAGTCGAAGCCGGTTCTCCGTCCTTCTGCTCGATCGGCTCCACAAGGAGCGAGCGCTCGGTGAGGGGAAGTGCCCTAGCGCCGCTCCGCCTGCGTCGTACATATTGTCTCTCGGTTCTGCATCGCCAGTTCCACCGAACGGCAACCACGGACGGGTTCCCGACGCCACACAGAGGAGACATTCGCCAAAACGACGACATGTTTATTGACTCGAAGCCAGTTCCACGCGATAAACAGTGATCATTTAGCGGAGCTGCGAACGGCTTGGCGCCGCGCAGCGGACCAGCACTGTGGGACCGCCGGGCGACCCGCTGCCCCGCACGACCCGTCCGAGGCTTGAAGCGCGTCCGAGGTTTCTGTCATGAGGGCTTCCGAATGTCACGGCTTACCTGTGAACCCGAGCCGAAACGCCGGGGCCTTGTCATTCCAGCCGGCCGCGTCCACCTTTAAACTTACTGACACATCGCCGGTGAAGAGCAGCGGCCGGGGACCCGCGGCACTTCCCTCTCCTCTCCCTCCTCTCCTCCCGCGTCCTCAGCCCAGCACGCCGCTCCGCCACCGCACGGTACCGGGCGCACACGCTCAGCTGAAGCGGGCTGCCGTACTTTCGTTTTCCCCCAACAATTTGTCTCGCCTTTTTGTTTTTTTCCTCTCTTTCTCTCTATGCTGCCCCCCCCCCCCCCCCGTTCGTTCAACTGTTTCTCTCTCTCTCCCCCCCCTCTCTCTCTCCGCTCGTGTGCAGCCTTTGCAGAATGTGGATGTTCATCTCCGGCCACTCGCCGGCCTAGCCCCCTCTAACATCACCCCGTTCGCATTTCTGCCCCTTAACACCGCACGTCCGTCGTGCAAACTTTCTCTTATTTCCAGAAAGGCAGCTTTTATGGGGCGGGGGGGGAGGGCAGAGTCACTTGCGAAGTGTCACCGGTGCGGGAGGGAAGCGGACGACTCCGCTGCGCCCAGTGAGCCGCTGCCTTCACCGTTTTGTCGAGTGTCTCACTACTTAATATAGCTTCCTGGGTGTTGTGTGTTAGTGAGGGATTGAGGGGCTGACTGTTTGCAAAAATAAAGTGCACAAGCGCAAGTGTGCCGGTACTCACCACGACAGTCCACTCGGTGGGAATATCAGCGGAGTAAAAAAGTGGTTCTCCAAGAAGCCGATGTCCACCTCTCTCACCCTCGCCCAGTGTGTTTCTCTCAACAGTTTTTGCAACATACAGTACTGTAAATGCACTGAGTGGAAATAATATATATTTTTATGTAAGGTCGTTTGTGATTGGACACCAATGTGATAGACAGGGACGAGGGACCAGTCAAAGAGCCCGTTACAATTCAGCACTGCTGGGAGACCGTGAGATTAATGTAACATCTTCATAATGTCCTGGACACGAACATTTAACCGTGCAAAACTGACCAGGTGAGGAGGAAGTGCGACAGAAACCCTCAGTGAAGTCGTTTGAAAAAGAAACGGCGACACCGTGAAATGGAGGACGTCGCGCACGGTCCCCACCGAGAATACACAACACAAACACAAACCCCGAGCCCAACTGTGATAAAGAATCGGCGACAAGCAGACATGGCACACCGTAACACAGCCGTAAGAAGCGGGGGGACGTCCTGTCAAGTGGAACACTGCACACTTGGGGTGGAAAAAAACGCGTTTAATGCGCGCGCGGCGTTGCGAAGGTGTGCGGGTGCTGAACTCCATTGCACTCTTTGCCACTTTTCTGCCTTCCCTCGCGGTCTGTGAGAGATCGTTCCCTTTTCCATCAAACGCCGCTTTTCTCCACCACACACGAGGCACATCCGAACGCCACAGTTATTATTCGATTTGTTCGTGTTATACCGTAGAAGAGAAGGAACAGGTCGAACGAGACGGCGCCGATCCGTTTCTCTCACGTCAAGTAGCGAGTGCGGTCGAACTTACATGGCTTCTGTGGCCATTATACTGACTCGTCGTGTTCAATTACACGGCCAAGTAGCACATTTCTCGTCAAACACAACATTTAAAAGGGCATGCTACACATGTGCATGACAGCTGTCGCCGTGGCCAGGAAACATAGGGCTATATGCTGTGAACGACCATTTTACAGTAGATGCCAAATCATATGCGCGTGGTACAGTAGTAGGAGAGGCTCTGTGTGGTATCGTGTCTGTCTGTCTCTCTGTCTCAGTCTCCCTCTCTCTTTCTTTCTGCCTCTGTCTCTGTCTCTTTCTGTCTGTCTCTGTCTCTCCCGCGATCATCTGTGGCCTACAGCAAACTGCTCGCTCTCTTCCACCCTTTGCTGTAAAACCACCTGAGTGAACCTGTTTGCCTGTAACAGTTTTCCATTTTTTCAGGTTTTCTTTCATAATTTACCACAATAACTGTTTCTAACCAGCCCTGTTTTCTCCCTCTGGCACAAAGTAAACAACCTGGAAGAAATCATTTAATCTGCTGTCCTGTTGTTTTGTCATTTTATTTAATAATTTTGCTCATTGTAATTAGCTTCTGGGTACAATATTTAATACTCCACTTGTAAATGTATATTTTAACAGTTTATTTCAATTTTTATACAAGTAATTCCTACATACACTTTACAATGCAAGAACCATCCAATAAAAAAAGCAAAAGGTTAAATAAACTAAGGACACTTTACACAACTTACTGTAGTTAAAATTAATCTTTAAGTCAAAGCATATTAATACTGGATTTCAAGGAATACAAGCAACAATGTATAAAACAGACCTGTTTCTTCACCATTACACATTTAAGTTCTGCTATTTACCAAAAGTTGGGAAGAGTATAAAAAAGCAGAGCATTACAATACAACATGTGGATGTCAGTTCGCAAAAATGAAATATTCAGTGACAAAATTACAGCCGTGAGACCTCAATCATAACTACCTGTAATGAAATGGAATTCATGTTCCCTTTCTCTACTGTTATCCACCTGTATCTCTGTTTAAATAGTCCTTAACTTGGTTCCAAGTTTTGCCAAAAATATTAGATCTGCCTGCCATAGTGTCACTAAGTTCCCTGAGCCACATTTCAGAAGTGGGCCCTGTCTCTGCCTTGAACTGCTGCCGAATTGCCCCTTATGCGGCTACTGTGCAATTTTCAGTTACCCCCCAAACTACCTACGAGGGGGGTTTGATTCCCACTTAACTGAATATGTTTTTAATGTTTTTAAATCAACACACAATCAAACTTTTTCTCTTCTGAGAAACAATGAACAGGTTTGTCTGTTGTTTTACACTTATTACACAACTGTGTCAGGGTACCAAAAATATTTTAGAAGAGAAATTTCAGTTATTTTCTCACCTGCTGTATGCATGGAAGCCTTGCTCTTGGTGTGCTGTTGGCATCAATTATTTGCTAAGTAACAACATTTAAATAAGAACATCTCCTAACTCCAAAATTCTGCCCAGTAATAATGTTTACTGGGTTAAACAATATCCTTACACATCAACTGCCTCAGACCATTTAGTAGTATTGCATCCTACCATTTGGTTGCCTACCGTGGTGCAAGAATTTTGTCAGTTGTACTGTTGTATGCAGAGCCAGTGTCAGATGAGAAATAAATACATCTAGATAGCTGTGGGTTGATACACAGTCCTTGTGTAATTATGATTTTTATCCAGGTGAGCATCAGCTAGAGTCTGTGCTTGGAAGTGGGAAAAAATGAAGTAGAAAAAAGTACCCTCTCATTTTCATGTTTGTGTGTATTGGACAGTGTCTACAAAATAATAAGTACAGTGTTAAATTTTACATTTCTGCAGAAAACGAAAGATGCAAGGAGATATCGGTACTGTTTAGAATATATATTTCTTTTAAAAAATCAACACAAATATCAAATAAATGGTAGGAAAGCAGAGCATGAGCCGACTTGTAGTGTAACTGAATGGTCTACAAACAGTATTTATGTGTTAGATTTTAACTAGTGAGTCTTATACAGAGTTGAAGAAGTATCATTTTACTTATTGTTTTACTTTTTTATAAGTATGAGATTGAAGACAGTGTGAGAAGCCAGTGTCTTTAAAACAAAATTCCCCATTTAATGAGATAGTTGCAGAAAAACGTCCTGAGCCATTTAGTGTAAGTTGATATTTTGTTAATGAAATTCAGCAGAAACACCTTGTTAAACGGTACTAGAGTAGTAGGTGGGGGTTGTGAACCAGGGTAGAAATCAAAGTCCTCTACTACTCAGATTTGTATAGGCCTGTCGTCAAAATGAATCGTGTACCAGTATAACTGGTAAATGTTTCATGGCTTCAAGTCAACATTTTAAAGCTTATTTTAAAGTTCTTTATTGTTTCCAACCTTAAGTGTATATTTCTGATAAATCTTATGTTGCTCATTTGTCAGAAATACATACAATTTCACTTCCAATATTTTCTTCAAAAAATATTTATACTTATAGGATTGTACATATATAAAAGAACAGAATTCTGTTTTTTTTTTCTCAGAATTGCTCATTTTTGCTCAGAATTAAGGGCTTGTAATAGAAAGACAGAAGTACTGTGGCCAAGTAATATGGTATTTGTCTGTCAACCTCAATTTCAATTACCTTTGAATAAAATATTTCTTGAATTATATATACACATATGTATATTTATCCAAATTTTATGTATCTTAGGATGATGAAGTCTGTTTTATCTCATTTGTTTGTGAATAATGACTGAATGAAGTCAATGCCACAGTTTGAAAAAAATCTTTTATCATGATGGAATTGGTAAATACTAATATTAATATTTTCAATGCTGATGTGTGAATTCAAGTGATCCAATAAGCTGAGGGCATCTTGCGGAAGAAGTAATCTTCATCCTCTTCTCTGAAAAACTGAGTGATAGTGATGGTGAGGAAAACCACTCTACTTTTAGGGATGAGAGGAAGCCTCAGAAGTAATCAATCTCCTTGGGGACAGGTATCTCCTCTCCCCCAAAGAGGCTGCTAATTCAGGGTCAACATCTCCTGTGTCATAGTGATGACTAATCCTCCTTGAGACCAAGGAGAGACACCATACATTCAGTCTGAGAGTGACTGTAATTGACAGACAGCATGCAAATAGTCTACAGTTTGTTAGCTTTTACTTTACATGGCATAACAGCCATAGTCATAGAGAAGAGATAAGGTCCATTGTAATATGTAGATCCCAGACACAAAACAAGGAGGGTCATGTCACCCAATGGTGAGGCAAGGCTAATGTCCCCCCCAGTATTTGTGTATCGCTTCATTCCTAATTCCTCATTTTTGGTCCTCACAATAACTTTAAAAGTTCTTGTTCCCCTGGCAGATACTGTAGAATGTAACAGATAAACTTTATTTGGTGCTGGAATATAAATAGCAAAAGCATTGACAGTTGACCCATAATGTAATTATTAAAAAAATTAATTCACAACTGTTTGTTGGGCTTCCACAAAGTCCATAAAGTGTACTTGAATCATTGTCCAGTGAAGCGTATCCAGATGAAATAAAAAATATTTAAAACAAAAATGCAATATACAGTAGTAATAGTTGGGTAATGGGTTAAAATGAGTGGAAGTGATGGTCTTTTTCTAGTACTGATCTTTAAATGTGCAAAACCCACCTCTGTGTAGAATGTGTGCAGGGGTTTCATTAACAAATCTGAAGGGCAAAAATGTAGTAGTTTTTAAAGGTTTGAACGGTTTGGTTATGAATCCAGTGTTCATCCTCAGTTCTCTTCATGCTCTGATTAAATAAACAAAATTGCTCGCGGTGACAAACATTTGTTACCTTTTCTTCTTTTGCAGTGACAGGTATACGATCATTCAAAGTGCCAGCAAATGTTTTTGTTCACGTAAGGCTGTATGTAAAGAATTATGCATTCATGGGTTTAATTAGACACATTCCTTTATGATTTAATTTAGATGCTGCAGTTAATGGCCATTTATGAACAAAGAACCTGAATGAAGAAATTCAGTTGTAGAGATGTATTTTATAAACAGCAGCAAGGCAAGTCTTTATAAAAATACAATATAAAATTGGAGCAGAAATATAAACATGCTACCATAACTATCATGAGTTCAAGCCTTTATATGTATTTTTGTAACATGCAGAAAAAGTGCTTTCATTGTATGGATGTTTTGTCTGTTTAGTAATAAACAGGAACGTGATCTATAAAAAATTCTTAACATCGGCCGTAAACAGCTATCAGAAGTTAAGCTATAGTCCGTTAAAATTGAAATTGCACATATAATCAAATAAAAGGCAGATGCTTATTTACTTGGCACTTTTCTCCAAAGCAGTTCCCGATGATTTACCCATTGAGACAGTTGAAGAGTTTTGATTGGAACAATTTAGGCTAAGTACCTTGTTTTGTGGTACTGCAACAGATGCTGGAATTTAAACCTGGATGTTTGAAGTGGAGGCCAGTAGCTATAAAATTCCCTTCAGCTCACATACAGCAGGTACTCAGAAAAAAACTGTGCCTCCCTATTCATTCTGAGAATTCTGACATACATAGTTAAATCAATTTTAAATATTAGAACAGCCATAAAACAGCACTTCTATGAGAAAGTTATATACTTATAATGTATGTGGAACCATGTAGTTGTATATCCATGCATATCCGTACATACACATATATGCATATAGGCATCACTTCATCTGCCTTTTTCTAATGGATTTGCTGGCCACTGGTAAAGATGACTGAACATTTACATGAAAATAGAATTCCCTGGAGGCCAAGAGGCCAACTCAGTTTTTTATGCACCATAGAGTAGCTGGCTGTCAGTCATTGCCCTAAACTTTCAAACTCTTGCTGGTACCTCCAGGGTCTCCAGGGTCTCCATCCCCACCTCTCACCCTCCCTACAACTGGCTTTTCCCTGTTTTGGGGTTTCCATGAACCTCACAAGTTGATCTGTCATCATTTCTAAGAGTAAAGAAATAAAAAATGAAGAAATTGTGAAATATTAATGACAGTAGAGCTATATGGGTCAATGGTAACAAATGGTTGAGTTACTAAAGATATATTATAAGATATCAAGCAATACTACACTGGTCTCCTTATAGTGTTTAAGAATATATTAGATTATGTTATGCTGAAATTCTCAAAATGACTGTAGATTCTCCATTTGTAAACCCAATTGGGACCAGAAGCCTTTTCATATCTCAGTTTCTTTATAAATCCAACCACTACATCACAATCAATAACAGCTTGATAATGGAGATGTCCCTCGATTTATTCATGGATTCCCTTTTGTAAAAACTTTAGATAAAAATATGACCAATTTAATCAATTTAAAACATTTTAAGTGACTTATCTATTATCATCAACTGCCCATCCTGTGTCAAGTCACAGAGTTCGGCATCCTGTCCTGGAAACAGTGTGTGAGGTGTGGTGTGCCGTAGAAACCTTGCCAGTCTGTTGCAGGACTTTTACTGTCTCTTATTAACCCAAAACATGAACGTGAAGTCTACTTTAAAATGACTGAAAATAAAAATATGTGATATTCCCAACCTCCTGTTCTATTCCAACTGATTTATTGTATAAAGGTGTAGTGTTTATAAGCATATTACCATCTTCTACTTTACTATCTGTACTGTCAATGAAAGTGAAAAAAAAGATTTACCATGACTTTTTCAGGTAAAATCTTGAATATAGCTACCATTAATTAAAAAAACACGCTTATATCAAGACTTTTATCATTTTTATACACTTCAAAATGCATTCAAATTAAAACAAAATTAAAATGGTTGAAAAAAACATGCTGTTGCGACAAACCGCAGCATTAGACTAATTTATCCCATAAACGTGCATTGTTACTTATCCTATTTATCATCAGCCCTCAAAATCATCACACACAACCTGTAAGCAATTCAGAGGGCAACTGAATGAAGACATCATTACTATACTGTTTTGCTTCATTTAATTCAGGGCAACTATCCACAGAGTCACCGTGAGTCAAGATCTCCTTAACAATGAGAGCAAACCGCTGGGTGTGGAAACTTTTCAGGTTGTGCTTGATTGGCAACCAGTTTTTAAAAATAGACTAATGAAAAAAGTACAGTTAGAGGAACCAGGGTAGTTGTGGAAAAGACTGAAAAAAATGGGAAAAGTGTTTTTTAATATTTATAACAAATTTGTCATCGTTTCCTGACTAAATTCTCTGTGATGGAATAAACAATGATCCTGGAGGTACCAAAGGTGGTCTGATCTGAAAAACTTGGTCAAAGTTTAGTCTAATCCTAACAAAGAGAGCAAGCCTTTACCAATACTATCAATTATCAGTGAATCCACTCTTCGAGTGAAGATAAAGCCTGATTTGCTCTTTCGTAAACTAAGTAAAATAACACATGCAATCTTTTCGGTTCTGATATGTCACCCTACTCAGTGCTTTACTGCACTATGGAAATAAGTGAACAAATATTTGTTGCTTTCCTCATTTAAGGTGCTTAATAACTGCAATAAATTCTAAAGTATTCATCTGGCACAAAAACTATAGCGGATTAAGGTAAATTAAAGCTAAATTCCGCCCATACTTTTCACAAATTCATTTAACTCTCACATACTTTTCACAAATTCACTTAAGTGCCACAAATTCAGTTTAATTTTTTAATTTAATTAATCAAATAACAAATACAAGTCGCAAGTTGTTTTAGTGCCACAATTTCACTGTGCAGGATTCATCGTATGCTCTCAAAAGTTGTGTTAAGTAGACAAGATTTGCTGCGTGAAGAATATTTTCACACTTTTGTAATTGGTAAACTTGATTCTGTCTGTTAATTGGGAGGCATAGCAACAGATACGTTGACAGCTTTTGGAAATTATGCTTTGCTGAAAACTGAAAAACGAAAATACATATTCACTGGTAAATTACAGTGTAAATACTCAAATTCATTTGACGTATATTGCTTACTTTGAACATGAATACTATACAGTATTAGAAATAATATCCATGTGATTAACTTAAGCATAACTGATTTATTATGAAAAATATGAAAACCAACATAAGGTCTTTATAACAGTATTTTATAATTTAAAAATACATGATGGTGTAATTACAATTACCGATCAAGAAGAATAACACAATAGTGAGAAAGTTACTAACTTGGGAACAGAGATACAGCACAGCCAGCCTGACCAGTTACAAGCCACATGGTGAAGCTGCTACCCTTCCCACAGTGGGCCAAGCAGAAGGTCAGAGGGCACATATGGTGAAAGGGGAGGAGCTCAGTTCACACACACAGCAAGCACTCAGCAAATAACTCAGGTACATACACTGCTTGAATGTACCACACTGACTCCAACAGCAACCGGTAGAACATTTGGTTTTAGAAAACTGATTATTGGAGCTGTCGACTTCTTTTCCTTTCCTCTGTCTAACATGCCTGCTTCTTGTCTGCTTGTTTTTGCTCTGACTTCTAACAAAGGAGCATATGTACAAAGGTAAAAAATTCTCATATATCTGAAAAGTGATTAAGCGATGTATCTTGGGCTACAGGTCCATGGTTTATTAGAGAACATGCTGATAATTTTTGGCTGTGCCTGAGAACAACCTCTAGACCAAGTTTTCTCAGTTGGCTCTCCCAGAAAGGACAAGGCCTCGACCCTCCAGTTGCTCCTTTATCCAAGGAGACAGAGGCAAAGAGGGTAGGTAGTTCACAGTACAGTTACATTTGTTGTTTACTTTGTGATCCACTTTCTGTTTAACACGATAAGGAACTGTCATTTTCCTGTGTTGGGGGTTGTCAAGATTTTGAGGAACTAAATCCCAAGAACCCCAAAGAGTTTACATATTAGTACACATTGGAATTCACAATACACTGTAAACACTGTACTTCAAATGTGTATCCTGATATTTAAAAGGGCTTGTTTTAACTTTGCATACACAAATGTTAGACAATCTTAATGATCGCCATAATTTCTATAATGCGAACCACAGATATTTCACATATAAGGCTAAAGCTGTAGACCCAAAGAAAAGAAGAGGTAGTTAGAAACAATTATCAGGTCCTGTTATTTTCAAAAATGTAAGTCAAGTAAAAATGCTTGTCCAAAAATGAGTAAAAATAAACGTTTCTAGAGAAAAAACACTGTACCAAGAATCACATTATGTGGAATCAAATTCGGCTTCTTCCAAACCTATAACAATGTTATCAGCTTAAAGTCTAATCCTGTAACATTAGACATTGTCAATTAGACTAATGCGACAAATACGTAACAAGCACCACAGTCTGTTAACCAGTTCAACATTAATTCCAATTTTATTAACTTATGTGATGACATTTTATCTTATTTGGTACATTATCGAGCTAGCTAATGATTAACTTTGGACGTCAAAAATAAACAGTAGTAAATATTGACTTGAAAAAAGTTATATAACTGGTTTTTTGGATGTGGTTAAATGTCTAACATCTATTTACAAGATATTCCATTACTAATGTAAATATTCTTGAGAGGACAAAAATGACATTGTACTTTTGAAGTGTACATAGATTTTTAGCTGGTATATGCTGCTATTTCCACTATTTTTCTATGTTTTGAAGTGCGGGGGGAGGAGGGCTGCTGCCACTGGGACCTTCAGAGGTTTATTTTTCTCCCTCTCTTCCTGGTTGGGATTTTTTTTTTTTGTTTTCCTCTCCTCAGTTGCCGGCAGGTTTACAGCATTACACTTACACCCTGTATAGTTGCTCTTATTAAGTGTGTCACCTCTGCTTATAGCCTCACTATATACCTGTTATACCTGTTCTGTTGTCTTCATCTGCTCTTCAGCTCTGAGTTCCTGTGTGAGATGAAGCCTCTATAAAAAATAAACTGAATGAACTGAATAGAAAAATTAAATAGGTTTAATGCTGGATAACCAATTCAGGACTGCACGGCTGGTTGAAATGGGAGGCAGTGTTGTGCCATAAGAAGGAGGAACAGGACTTAAGTGCAGAATATTAGCCAGTATTACTGAAAAATTAAACAGATGTTCTCACCATATTCAAAAGTAATCAGTGTTAAAACATTACAGTTTAATAACTTCAGTTAATGGCAAATAAGTTTACAGAATGAGCACTCAAAGTTTTTATAACTTCATCGTTGGACACATTATAAAACTATTATGCACCTTTTTCAGATAAGCAAAATAGATGGAAAATTCGCCTAAATAATGTTAACCTCCGAAAACATACCATGTAATTTGTGCAATAGTACCTGCAAATAGCAATCAAAAAATCAATTAACAAAAATTAAAACGGTGGCCACACATTTCAGCACCATTTTATGGTGACGAATCAACCTGTGTGAGGAGACCGGAGCACCCAGAGGAAACCCCCACAGACATGGCAAGAACATGCAAACTCCATACAACCTGAGCTGGATTCGAACTCATGATAAGAAAGTATCTTTAGGATTTTAACACACCACTCATATGCTAGGGGCTCATTACTCATGATACACGAGAGTCCAGGATGTGAAACGTAATGTTCCCTGGGTCTGGATTACTGTAGTGCTGTAGTGCTTACAGATGGTGGCATAATCCCTCAAGCATACAGGTTCAAATCCCACTCCTGTTACTGGTACATTGCTTCTGAGCAAAGTAGTTGCCCTGAACCATTCTAATATAATTACTCTGGTTTTCAAATGAGTATACATAGTCTATTGATATACGGCATAAACAGCATGCAGAATTGGTTCCAGTCCTCCATCAGGCCACACAAAGCCTTATAGAATATTCCAGGTCAACTGAAGTCACATTTACACATTTCCTGAAAATATAAAGAACTACTCCACTGTTCCACAG
Source organism: Arapaima gigas (assembly GCA_900497675.1). NCBI lineage: Eukaryota > Metazoa > Chordata > Actinopteri > Osteoglossiformes > Osteoglossidae > Arapaima > Arapaima gigas. The sequence goes on along the minus strand of UFQX01000495.1, from coordinate 296,436 downwards.
CCAAAATAAACCAGTATTATTCCTGAATCTAAGGCTTGGAAACTGGCTATTGTCTCATTTCCTGCACTCTAGCGTAGTTTTTCCTCAGAAGGCTGACAAGTGTGATCACTTGACAGTTAGAAGACATCCTATGGCTACCATTAGCTTCATGTCCCAATCCTGAGGTTCTATCCCAGCATTCCATGCAATTAGTGGAGATATATATCAGTAAAAAATCCCCAAAACATCCAATACTTTCAAAATTTGATCCACCTGGCTGTCCTGTGGAGTCATTTCTGCTGCAGTAACTTTTGCGTTAGAAACAGATCCTGATCCTTGTGTAACTTGTGGCACTGACACCCAAAAGGGGGGAGTATTCCTGAAATATTCAGAAGTTCCTAAAAATGCTCCTTCCCCCTCCTGATGGCATCCCTAGTTGAAACCAGTACAGCCTCATCAGGACAGATTGGGAGATGTTATGCTTCCCTTGCCTGTGTTGTCAGTGTTTGCCAGAAACTCTTCAAGGACACTCAGTATCCTTAACAGCTTGTCAGTGTCAGGGCCACAGCAGTCCTGAAGCCCAGGGAGTGAGGCCGGTATACTGAATACGAAATATTATTGTTACTAAAGTACTTGTTTCATTTTTTAAAAGATTGTGTGTTTAGGATAGATGGTGCAGTGAGTACCACTGGTTCCTCTCAGCACCTGGGCTGGTTGGGTGTGGGTTTGAATCCAGCTCAGTATGTGTGGAGTTTGCATGTTCTCCCCATGTCAGTGTGGGTTTCCTCCCACAGTCCAGAGATATGCATTTCAGGTTAATTGGTAACTGTAAATTGACCATAGTGTGTGTGGGAGAGAGAGAGAGAGAGAGAGAGAGAGACTGTGTGCATGTGTTGCCACCCCTGTGATGGACTGGCATCTCATCCAGGTTACAGCACCCCAGCCTAACATCCAGTCATTCCAGGACAGCCTCCAGACCGTGATAACCAAGACAACCGGTTTAGCATAATGGATGGATGTTTCAGATGACTGAAAAATTACACCGTCATGGACTGACATCCCAGTCAAGGATAGTTGCATAGCCTAGTGGGACTGTGTGTCATTGAGGAACCTGCCAGGACAATCTGCTGCACCTGGTGTGGGACCTGATACCAGGAAACTAGCACCAGCTGCAGCACATTGAGAACATTAAGAGTTTTAAAAGCAATAGTGAACTTTTTTCTTTCATTTCTTTTGGAGAAGCAGAGACTAGAAAGAATAGTTTTATGAGTACAAGTCTGAATTTCATAGAATTTGAAAGCTTTGTGTTAAAAGGGTGGATGTAAATTGTGTTTATGTCCTGTGCTCTTAACTTCTGTGTGAATTTCATTTGTTGTTTATTAGGAAGGGACACATGAGTCTCATTGTTGGTTGTGGTTAGTTAATAATTATGGGGGGGAAAGATTGTACACCTCAGAAATGAAGGTTACCACTACTTCTTTTAGAAAGAATTTGTGTAAGTATTCAAACCCCATAGCTTTGGTTGGGCAAAAGTGGCTCAATAAGCGAGTCCTAAAGCACGTCTGCAAGAAAAGACCTTCACATGAGTCACTAGTAAAATCTCTTAGTATAAATAGGTGAGATAAGAGTATGTGACTTTATGTGAAAGCATCTGCAGAGCTGCTAACTAGACTAATATAATAATAGGCTGTGAGAGTTCAGTAGGCCATGTAAAATGTGTGCTGGTTTGCTGAGCCAACAGAGCTCATAGCACAACAGTGGACTAGTGCTGGGGATGAGTGGTGGAACATCAAAACCTGTAATATAAATGATGGGACGCTTGTCTGTCTGGCTGGTAATAAACCACCCCAGATGAGCTAGTTAAACTCGTACATATTTGCTCAGTGGCTACAGTTATCACCTCACAGATCCAGAGGTGTGGGTCACAATTCAGCCTCAGTTCCCTTTTGTGGACTTTATGTGCTTACTATGCATTTTATATGGCTTTCCACCAAGGAGCTTTGTTTACTCCACTGTCAGCTAATCTGAGTAAATAATTCTGGTTTGACTGACACACAGGTGACACAGAGAGATTAACTGATACAAAATTTACAGACTGTCACAAGTTCCCAAATGACTGAAATACACATCAGCCCTCAAAAGAGCAGGCTAAAGGCTGTATGCCTTCATATATAAGCATGGGGTAGGAATAATGTATATTGCTGTAGTGGTGTTGCAGTGTATTTGTTTAGTTTAGAAATATGTTCCTGCTACTGTACGTAAAAACTGCTGCTCAGGTACGTTTTCATCATGGATAAATATAATGTGAAACTACGTAATAATACTGCTGATCAAATCTGCATAAAAGCCACATGCTGGAGATGAATTTTGGAGCAGAATGGGAAATGTTCGGAATTAGGCCACTTAGCGACCCCACGTGGCGGAGGAGCAGCACTACTATCTTAATGTGTTTACCTTATTTTCATGGCTGCTCCAATCACTGTATACGTAGTCAGTAAAATAAACTTAAATGTTATATTTGAAGATTCACCACGCTACCTCATGGCGTAAAAATCAATATAGTGTCATCTAGTACTTCATTAACTAGAATTCAGCATGTCTTCCCGTATAAAATATTATGCCAGTATGTTGCATTTTATAAGAATTATCAATGTTATTTCCCGAGAGGTATTAGCAGCAGACGGCGTGATTTTTAAGGTGTTTTAAAGCATTTAACCATAAAAAGTGGTTAGACAGGCTAACGTTATTTAACGTCTGCATGTTCAGTACATTCAGCTCTTTATTGTTATCAAAAGATGTGATTATTGCGTGACAAGGAGAAAAGTGCTTTTTTAACGCACGGAATAAGGCGACCTGACGTGAGGTGTCAACGGCAGTGACGTAATCTAATCGCGTTCACGTCATTGCATGTTACTCGCTCTGCGTTAAAGTGCTGTTATGTAATCTTCACGAGCGTCTCCGTCTTCTTTGTCACAGGCAGTCCGCGTGCCCGTGCACCGATGTCGTCTGTTCACAGGTGGCATCGCTGGTGGTGCAGCGGCTCCCGCCACGCGCCCCACCGCTGTCCTTCGCCACATCCACAGGACGCGGCAGACGGGAGAATTGAAACTGGTCGCCACATAATGAGATTAATCGAAGAGCACAATGAGTGTTAATAATAGATAAAATTAATGAATAAATGTCGTACGGATGTCCCCACTGAACGACGCTAATGTGACGTATGACAGATGTTTTTTCGCACTCAAAGGAAAAACGTCACTGACAGTGTCTGGAACGGAGTTAGCAAAAACATGCAAGCAAAACACCAGCGAGCCTTTTGGTTGACTATTGTAGGGGAAAATACTGTTTATAGTAGTAAGAGACATCAACCTGAAATAAAACAAAGACTTATTTTTTGCAACACTGGTCCCAATGAAATGTATCCCACCGCGGCTCTGATGGGGGACGTGTGTCACGAGGGTCACAGCGCGACGCACGCACCAGCCAGCTGCGACACGGTCGCGTGAGACAGGCAACCGCAGGAGCCCCTCTAACAGGAAACCCGCTGCATGTTTAGGCCCGGACACGTTTTTTTCTATCTGTTGCCATTTCCATCGGCGTTAGAAAAACCTAGTGCGGGCGACCGAGCTGTCGCAGCTGCACAGAAAACACCAGCTCGGTGTCCGCTCTAGGACCACAGTCACGTGGAGAAAGAGGCCGCCACACAGCGCGCGGCTCGTTATGCAAATAAGTGGGAGGGGTCTCCCTTTGAGCTCGCCGCGCGCCGCCCGGGTCAGCAGTAGAGGTGAGGGACGAAGGGGCGGGACGCGCTTTGTATGGCTGTCTCTCATTGGCTGTCCGCTGGTTTCTAGGTTAGCGCTTGAGGGCACCGCGGCTGTGCTGCACGTCTGCGTTCTGGCGCCTCCCAGGCCTGGCGCTGGAGACGTGCGGGAGCACAGCGAGCTCGGACCCCTTTGCGGGGCTTTTAAATCTGTAACAAAAAACAAGTCGAACTACTGTCCGTTTGTCTCTGCTGTAATTTATCGGCAGGAGGGGAGAAGTCTGATTTCCTTAAGCATGGGACCTGTTCGTTGAGCGCTGTACATAAACGGTCACGTGACCCCCCCTTTGTGGGCGTCTGGGCCAGTGAGACTTTTGCGGTCATGATGCGATAGATCCGGTCGGAGCACGAAGCACTGCAGCTTATGCCCCCCCCCCCAGTTCCCAGTGGCGCTGAGGAGCTCAGAGGACAGAGAGAGACGGGGAGAGAGACGCTTTCTCCCCCTGGCACCGTAACCTCGTACCGGCCTGTTTAATTCTTGTCACTGGCTGCGGTGGAGGAGCTCTGCTGAAATGAGACTCGCATTCGCTTATCCCGCCCAACCCCTTGTTTCCATGTCCAAAACGGGGTCTTTTGAAATTTCATGCGTTTCACATGATGAAAATAATGACATTTGCTTAAAACTTTAAATCAGCTGAAATTTGAGCTCAAGATTTCCCCCTTAAAGCCCCACGTGCCTCTCCTATTATAACTGATCGGGCAAGAACAACAGCTTCAGGGGTAGGTCGTGTTTCTGCTGAGTTGGATCCACCTGTAAACATGTTTTATTTGCATTTTTGCTCAGTTCATTTAGTTGCAGTTCTCAGTTTGGCCACCGGGAGACGCTACCTCCTCACGGTTTATTCACCGTCGCGCTCAGCCTTAACTGCCGCCTTTTCCAGAGCTGGAGTCAATTTCATGAGTGGCTTCTGTTCATAAATGGCTGCCATGCTAATTCACGATAATAAAGGTAATAATGATACTTAATGTTACACATTTTTCTAATGCTGCATGTCAAGTGTACGTTTTTACCTAAGAATCTCTTGTGAACACAGTATATTAAAATTCAGCTCTAGTTCACTGAACATTGATCCATGGACACACCAGTTAAACCTTTTCTGTGAAAACACAGAGGCCGAATCTATACGTTTCAGCTTCCATATTTAGACATAGCCATATTTAGGGGTTTTTAACCTAATATCCTTTAAATGCAGGGCTTTCAAAATCTAATTGAATTATAATTATAAGGAACTTCCTTCTCTGACAGAAAGAAGTTGGCCGCAGAACGAACTACGTAGAAGCAACTGAACCTTTGCAGGGTGGCAGATGCTGTAGAGTTCGGAAGAGCAGCATCACAATTTACCGGGTACAGGTTGTGTATCTCGTAAAAGCAGCCCGGATAGAATGTCTCGAGGTGTCAAGTGTCACGTTGAAGAGAATAAGCGGACGTGCGCAGGCACAAATGCGATGAACTCGGTTTATTGAAAGGGGCGTTCCTAAATCGTGGTCACAGGGCAGGCGAGGTTCAGGTCCAGTAAAGCAACTCGGTGCAGGCAGACAAACAGTAAAGGGTGGGACTAAACCGGTGATCAGGTACAGGTCAATAACAAATAAGACTGGAGAATAACTGCTCAGTACACGTACACACATGAACCATGGGGCAATACTTCGCACTGGTCTGTCGGCAATCGCCGATCTAAATAGGCACCACCTAAGAGGAAGCAGGTGCAGGTGGTCAGGAATCAGGAGGGGCGGAGTCCGGAGCCGGGGGCGTGACATCAAGAGGAGCCTGCGATGGACAAGTACCTAGTTTCACCTTGTTTAAGTGTCATACCCAGCCCTGCTTTGCTGGATACAGGGATGGGCTGAAGGGGACCCTTCCTTTAGCATTTAGGCCTACGTCTCCGAAACGGGGAGATAATACGTTTAGCATTAAAACTCGGTATCATGCAAAGGGCTGGAATGGGGCTATTAAATTCAGACATTTTCCTGAAAAGGTTTTTTGATTAAATTTTGCATCATTTTGTTTATCAATTGATTTGCACCCACAGTTATGCCAGGTCAGGTAGAACACATGCACGTTGAACACTGGCTCAGAAGAATGTTAAACCCTATTGGGACTGATGAATTGTTAATGGTTATATTCTTATAAATGATCTGTGTACAGCAGCCTCACCCTTTGCAATAGCTGCTTAATACATTCACTTATGAAGGTATTGGGTTCCAGTGCAGCAAAGGAAAACAGTGTATGGCTTTAATGGGGAAATTTATGTCTGTGGAATAAAACTCTATATCAGTTGTCTTGCCAGGTCAGTTTATGCTGTGGTTTTGTGCCTCTGTAAACACCTGTCTTCCTTGGGACTAGAAGAACAGGCTAAATGTGGGAATCGACTGATTCAATCAGATCCTGGATTGCTTGGGTGGCGCAGAGCCAGTTTATACACAGGCCAACCATTGTTGTGCCTAGTTAGAATTGGCATTTTGGTGTTCATCTTGTTCATTACCCAGTGTAAAGGAAGAGTAGCGTTGCACTTTAAGCCACGGTTAAGGGGTGCTGGATTAGAGGTCTCCTTGGCAAATGGAACGTATGAACAATTGCTTCCGTGACTCATTCCTCCAAGTGCTTCTTCATGTCTGTGACTCACGCTACAGGACACATGTGGCCATCACCATGAGCCTGTGGTCAGCCCAGGGTGCCAGTTCTCCGCCATCAAAGCTGCAGCATTTCAGTTCCTTGTCTGCCTTGGGAGTCAGCTGCTTGCAGGAGAGCTGAAGTGCAGTGAAGGGTGTCAAACTTGCCACATACCAAGCACATATTTTTGATGTGCACGTGAGTCTATTCCTTTTTGCAAAAAAAACCTTTTAATTCAGTATGCAATTTTGGATAAACTGATAGTAAAAATATAATTATTAACAGTAAACTGCATATACACTTTCAGCACACTGCTTTGAAGTATATTATCGCTCTTTTTACATTGTTCATCGAAAAGCCCAAGGGAATACTTTAAATGCAACAATTCAACAATGAGAGGGATTTGAGTATCAAATGACTGAAGTGCACTTGAAACATACTGCTTTTCAGAAGGGGGGTGCTCCTCAGCATGGAGAGGATGCCTTTTTTCCTGATTTCTGCACCAGCCACCCAAAACTTTTGGGTGGTGCTATGATGGAAGGGTGGGCTGCAGACAATGTGGTGCAGGAGCCATCTGTGCAATTGTAGCAGAGGACCTGGTTCCTCCACTGGTACCCCCCCCCCCCCCATGTTTCATGCTGCATGTCCTTCGTCTTGATTCGGTTTAGCTTTAAAGAAGTTTGGTGATGGAAGTGATAGGCATGGGCACAGAAGACGACTGGCTTGTCAGCCTGCTGGGAGACAGTGGGGGTTTGAGTGAGATGTCGCGAAGGTGCGGTCAAGCGCAAGGGCTTGGATGCCTTCCCAAATACCCCCTTCCTGCCCACCAACTTCCCTTCCCCCCCACTGGCTGTGAGTCATTCCCTCATGTGGGCCTCCTGTTCTTCTATCCCTGAGTCGCCCAGGATGCAATGAAGGGAAGGATATGGGGGGTTAGCTTCCTCTATTAGCCTATGACCTGGATCTTCCTAATCTGCTGGCCTTCCAAAAATAATCTGGAGAGGGAGGAGGGACCCAGCTGGCACTGCCTTCACCTGGCTATGCAGAGATGTGCAGATGCCGTGTACAATATGTGGCTGATCCCAAGGAACTTCACTTGGATTCCTCTGGTTATCATCCACCTGCATAAACAGATAAAAGTTCATGAACGTAGGCCGTGTGAATCACTTTACATGCAGGTGCCATGCAAGGCAATAAAATAAGGAGAGATAAAAATGGAGATGAGCCTGGTGTCACTTTGCAGAACAGGCACCTCCACTGTAAGCCTCTGCAGTCACAAGGTCTGTGAACCGCACCACCAATGAAAGTAACTCTTTCTCTTTTTCCTCTCTAAGTCCACATGAGTGTGCTTAACTGATGTGGTAACTTGTGCTGGACACAGACTATGAGCAGGTCTTGCTTTTTTGGGAAATATGTGTTATTTATAAGTGCAAAAGGATGTTGGTATTTTGAATCCACTGACGTAGAGTGGGAGTTTGTGTGTGGGGAGTGAGGGGCTTCTTTGCTTTAATGAATGGGGCAGGGTTCCCTCAGACGTTGGGATGGAGAATGCTAGGTGTACGTTGGTGGAACTGTTTTGCCAGTCTGAAGTCAAAAGGTGAGGCCTGTCTACAGTCCAGGGTGTTTTATTACCTCTAGATCTACCCAGCTGAATGATCCTGTGCTGCTTTGCTTTTTCCATCCTTATTTGTTGTGGAAATGAGCTGAGAAACTTATCTAACTGTATTGGCAGCTCACGATTGTTCTAAGCTCAGTCATTGAGACTGTCTATAGGTGGCACTGTTGAAGTGGTAGGAAAACAAATACTGTTCATTAAACGTGCACCATGATCTTTCACAGTTTCTAAGTTCTTTTGTGTTTTGAACGTCTTCAGCCCCACATAGAACTCTAATTTTATGAATGCTGAGAGAATGTTATTTTTACAGTGAAGGAGGTTTTGCAGTTTGTTGTGAAATATGTGTATGTAAGCATGTTTCCAAATGTACACACACAAACAAAGCCCCTACTTCTAGAGCAACCATTTTCACGTAGAGATCAAAGTGGTGGTAACTAGCTTCACACTTGTGCCTTTCAGCTCTGTCCAAAAAATATAGATGACAAACCAAATAAAATAAGTACTAAAGAAGAAACACATCATTCCTCCCCAAAAATGAGCTGCGCTTTAGACAGAGCTCATCATTTACATACAAGGTGATTTTTGAAGTGCTTTTACCTTAATAAAAAAATCAAGAAATGGAAAGTAAGTTGTTTCACCCCTAATTGATTTATTATATGCATTACATACAGTAGTAATGCACCCAGTGTTTCCAGGATGGGCTCCAGACCACGTTGCCATAAATGGAAATGAATGAATTGTATAATATGTCAGAAACCATCATGTAGTTAAATATATTGCAAATAGTTTTTGACTTGGACTCATTATATAGTACACTTTTATGATATCCATTATATTAATAGTTATTTTAAGGTCTAATTAAAGGGAGAACCTATATTGACTTCATGCCAGAAATGGAAGGTTGACAGTGAGACCCTAAGAGCGGAACTGCAGGATGATCGAATGTCTGTGGATGATGCTGTCTGCCATCATACAGGATCTGCAAGATCTCTACAGTCCCTTCAGATACCCTTTGGTATGTTGCTAATGTCAGCAGCCAGAGGTGAAGGTCACGAGCTGCTGCATTGTACTGCAGTCTGGGTCAGGATGGCGGCAAGGTCACCAAATGAACGAGGGTTGCATGAAAAAGGGCTTTGGTGATGTGGATCATTTCCGGTCTTTGGAAACAAATCGTGTTTTTTTTTCATCTTAGTGCAAGAAAGTAACGGACTGCAAATTAGAAAAGTTTTAAAGGATTAAGTGTGTGACTTTAAAATGGATGTCATGTTAAATTCAAATTACAGCAATCCCTCAATATCCAGATTTTCACTGTAACAGCTGTTGAAAATGAATACCTATATACCAGTATCCAAATTGCAACTTTTGCTTTAATAAGATTTTATCTGAAACTTATCCATAGTAAAAAAATTCAAGACATGAATAAAAATCTAAATTTTTAAAAAATCTACAAAAATACCATACAGTACTGTACAATGTACTGCAATCAAATGATGTATGTAATTTATTGGAAGCCAGATACACTGCCTGGTGTTATCAGCTGTTTCCACCTGTTGCACTTTTACTCAACATGTTTGTGTTGCTTCACCACATTTATTGCGCATTTTATTTTTCAATAATAAACTTATTTATTTAAATGCCGGTTGTTGTGTGAAACAGAGGCAGATGGCAGGTTTGACACGTGTCTGTTCCCTTTATTCAACATTTCATAATGCTGAACTCCCACTGCAAACTGTCTGATGTGTTCAGGGACGAGTCAGATCCAGACACCATGCAATTACTGTATTCACTTTCTCTTCTAGTTTGTGGAAGCAACTTCTGTGTTGATGCTTTGTCATTGAAGCTTAATTCTTCTGTATATCTTGGTTTCTGTTTGCTGCTCTAAGATGATGGAAGACAGCCAGCTTTCAGCTTAGTATCAACATTTCAGGAAACTGACTGGCTACCTGATAGATTTTCCTTTCTGCCCAAACTCCCTGCATGGTGAAGTAGTCTTGTGTCAGCAGAAGACTGGCCTTCAACACTTTTCAGAAGTCACATTGGTGTTCATTCCAACAGATAACACCAGTGAGCTGCCACACTGGAGTCATCAAGCTCACCTTGGTAAAGAGAACCACCAAACTAAGGCTCCTACCACAGGTGTGCTACAGGCTGACTGTGTTTGACCAGTGAGCTCCAACATTATCCCTGATAAAAATCTGCTAAATGTTTGCAAAAACTTGAACAACAATAAGCAAGAACGTAATACTCCTGCATCAAACCCAGAGTCAAATCAAAGATATAAATCTAGCTCTGACCATGTTGGAACTGTTTTATTTATTCCAGCCAGCAGATATAATTCTACAATTGAAACTAAGAAGTTGACAGCAAAGTCCCAAGTGATGACTAATGCAGCTTTCTAATTCAAGATTCTATTTGATATAATAGGGGCCAAGCTTGTTAGATAAAAAGTATTGAAGTGGTCTTCCAGAAGGTTCCTGGTTTTTAAAGGGCTGTGAGTAACTGCTACCATCTGCAACTGTAAAAACATGAAGTAGCTTTCAGATCCAATTTAACCATTACATGGATTAAAAATGATCACAGTTCATCTGGGACGGTAAGACTAAGACTCCAGCCTTTACTCTAATTCTTTTCATTTTTAAGACAAGTATAGCATGTCATATAAAAAAGAATAATATCCTAAGAGTCACAGCTATTATATAACATTTGTGCTTTCAATTCACCACCTTGCAAACTCATATTTAAAATATTACCGTGGAAGTCAAACTTCCCAAAAATGAGACCTCTCAGCAAATGGACTCAAATGAAACATTGTTCTTGGATGTGAGGAGGATGTAAAACAATTTGCTCATTACATCAGCCTTTCAAACTGAGCCAGACTGTCAACAGACTTTTTAAAACACTGCTATTGCTGTTTGGATTGAGACGTACAGGTTATACGAGTGGCCTCAGTTTAGGAAGTATTGAATTTCAAGCAAATTGTTGAAGGTTTACGGTTTTGTGGCATTTAAACTGAAACGACAGCTTTCAACGTTTTGATTTCTCTTAAGCGGCTCCTGTGTGGTTTGATGTGCTGCGAAGGTCCAGCGCTGTGACCAGAGACAGCGGGGGACCTGTTACTCCCAGCACACCAACCTTCTCCCCGCAAAGGATCTTCCTGCACAGGTGGCACACGTAGCCCATGCTTCCTTCTCGCCACAAAACAGTCCATGGCACCAGTCCCACGAAGGGATGATGACATGGGGAATGTCAAGATGTGCTTTTGTGGCAGATGCCTCACAGTGAGCAGGGGAGATAAAAAGTCATTCCCATTCAGCCTATTTCCTGTGGCTTTGAGTACTGCATTGACTGCAACAGTCAACTGTTTATCATCCACGTGGTTACCCATAGTATTTGGCTCAGCCCAGCTCCATTCAGAATGTAACCCGTTGTTTTCCTTCTCTGCCGTCACAGAAAAATAAGTCTATTATTGTTGAAGTTACCATTTTGTCTTAACTGTAGCAACTCCACTGTGCTAAAGGAAATGTGAATGTTTGAGGGGGGGTCTGGTCCACTCCATGTCTAAAAGGCCTAAATATTTCCATGCTCCATATTTGAGTCCTGTAAACTATTATAAACTTTAATGAGTAATGATCAGTTTGCTTCCAGGGTGACATTGACTAGTTGTTTAGTAGCCTCACATGGTGGCCAGTCTTAAAACCTATGGACTGTTTCACGTTTTCCACATTCTGTTAGTCAGTAACTGCTTGTCGGCTGCAGGACTGAGGTCTGGAGTTCATCCAGCAAGCAGAGTGTGTGAGGAAGGGTACAAGCCTGAGGGGAGAAGTTGTGATACTTGAGCTCACGGATGTTTAGAATGTAAAAAATACATGCAGTCATCTCCTGATTTATCTGTACTTGTACCAGGTGTTCTTGCCAGAACATGATTTGATTTTTAACACTATTTCTCCATTTATCCACTGTTCAATAAAACATGCTCCGCCTGAAAAAAATCATCTTAAAAAAATTCCACACTCATCTCATGCATGCGGTTGTGTCTATTTAGTGCTGTGCTTCTTGGATGAATAGGGTGCCATTTAGTGCTCTTCCACATAAGAGAATACTGTAATTTTTAGTAGTATTCAAAGCAAGTGAATACAGTAATATTTCATGCTTTTCTACACAGGTGAGTATGGTAATATTTAATACTATTCTACACAGGTGAATAGAATAAGGACAAACGTTAATCACTGACTGTGACAATAGCATTCCAGGGGGTTTTTTGTACAGTTTTATGTACACCTGGTTAGTAATAAAAGTTTTATTTGTTTCAGTTATGTCACAGTGGCAAATCCTTTTAAACGTTATAGTGAACACAAAGTGTTCTTTCTTACCCATATAAGCTTTTTCAGTGTTCTAGTGAAATTTTGGGGAAATTGAGGTTTTTGGGTTGGGCTGTAATGCAATGTAATTTTCCCTATAAGAAATAACTTGAAAATCAAAGTGTCCATTTTCATTTTCACACAACACAGACTTTTTAGGAACCAATTAGGTGTTTAAATCGAGGGATGACCATAATTCCCACCGTTGTTACCTATGCCTTTCACTTCAGTAAGTACACACACACCCGCCCATTAGAGGTGCCGTGTACTGTTACTAACCTGTGTTCGATTCCCACAGCTTCTGTAGTACCCTTCAGCAAGGTACTTACCCTGCATTGCACCAGGAAAAATTACCCTCCTGTATGAATTGGTTACTGTAAGTAGCTCAGCACTGTAAGATGTTTTGCAAAAAATCTTCAGCTAAATGAATTAATACTAATAGTATTTAACCTACTGTTTCAGTTGTCATATTAGATTTACCTTAATCATGGGCTGTGATTTGTAAAGACTGTCAATATCAAAGGAAGTAAGAAGTATATACAGCAGTTAGTTGTGTTATGGAAGAAGCACGGTGTCTGCATGCTTTGCAGGCAGAAAGACAAAGCAGGCAGTGAATAGTTGTGCAAGGAGAAAAACCACACAGCGAGAAAAACTGATTTCGTACTCAATAAGGATTCCATTGTGTGAAAAATGGTTGTATATATTGATGCTGCAGCAGTTTTTCTTTGGCAGGTCTGCCACAGTTAAGGGTTCACAGGAAGACGTGCTCATTTTCCACAGCTCAGCTGCCTTGTTGAATCCACACACCTACCTTTGCTGCTTTTCCACGTTGCACACAAACGCTGAACGCAGAGGTAAATGCTTGCTTATGGTGATGTAGAGAGACTGTAAATATTGTTTATGCATTTGTTTCTTTTGATTCTTAGCCCCATGCATCAGGTCGTCTTCTGCTCACAAACATCTGCAGTTAGTGGCAGGTGGGTTATTGAATTTCAAAACCTGATGGATGGAATGGGGAGAATTAGGGAATCTTTACACTCTTTAGGCTTATGTGGGGTCATGTCACTCTGGATGGGAGAAAAGCAACTGCTTTCTGTCCCTGTGACATACTGCGTTCTTGAAAACATCTGAGGTAAATTTAGAAAACAGATTGCATGATATCTGCTGGGACCTCACCACATAGGGGGCCATTGGAATAGAGCTATGGGTATAAATAATGTTTTTACAAGCATCTTTCCTTTCAACCTGTCTTTTGATCTTGTGAACATCTGTGTGTTCAGTGGACCTTAATATTGCCATTGCAAAAAGTGTTTCAGGAGTCATGTCAAAGGGCTGTTCCCTTGGCAAATTTAAAGCAGGCATATTAGTGGTCTACAGTCCAGTATAATGTCTGATTAAAGCAGCTTCCACTTTCCCTGTGTTTCATATGATTGACCGACAGCCGCCTGCTCTGTAATCCACATGGACGTAGGGGACAAGGCCACTTGAGGGAGACTGTTGGTGATCCTGGCGTTAGCTTCACCCTCGGGGCTCCTCTCCTGACTGCAGACAATTGTATATGACCCTCTATCAGGATAAGAGAGAGGGTCTCACAGCTCATTCCACTATGCACTGGACTCAAGCTTGTAGGTGACAAGTTGCCATATCTTCAGATTTCCGTGATTTGCTTTCCCTTTTTGGGCTTTGAAGCTTCTGCCGTGTATCACTGTAATAATACCTCTGTATTATTACACCACTGGGAAGTAGGTTACTTGGAGGTATGGNGGGGGGGGGGGGGGGGGGGGGGGGGGGGGGGGGGGGGGGGGGGGGGGGGGGGGGGGGGGGGGGGGGGGGGGGGGGGGGGGGGGGGGGGGGGTTCTGGGACTGAGGATTCAGCCTATTCCTTAGCCTCTGGTTTTCTCACTTTGCCATGGTGCCATTGGACTGAAGGCTTTAAGCTAGTTTGAGATAAGTTTGTACTTGGAGTTTCACAAGCAGTGGAGTGTTTCCTTAGTGGTGAAAATAAAACAGTCATTGCCTTTCTTTACCTTTCCCCCAGGTTTGTGAGCCCTTTCCTAAAGCTGCAGGCATATACATATGCACATATGTCCTATACCCCATTGAAACAAGAAACAGAGGGAGGGTTAAAAGGTCTAAAAATCAGCCTTCAAGGGAAATGATGGAAGTTATATGCAGGTATGAGTAGATGGTTTTGGTTGCTATGCAATTTAGGTACTGCCTCTTAGAAATATGACTGAATGACTGATCACCATCTACAGCTCAACCTCTCCAAGACTGAGATACTTCATGTCCCAGCAGCTGTGTGTATCTGTCAGGAATTCTCCATGAAACTGGACAATTCACTCATTTCATCTGCCTCATCAGATAAAAACCTGCAAGTAACTATCAACTCAAGTCTCTGCTTCACAAATTGAAGCTATAGCCTAGTCTCCCAGATATGCACTCCACAACATCCACAATGAAGTCCTGATCTCACATTGGATTCTGTGCTGCTAGTGGTGAAGACCATGGTTACATCTGTCCTGGACTATTCAGCTCCCCTCTGTCCACAATAAGACCTGTTCTGCTGATCCAGAATGTCACTGCAGGAGCTGTTTGGAACCCCAACATTCCTGGTTTCTGGTTCCAATGTGGTGAAACATATTCCTTCTCTTTTAGAACTGCTGACATTCAAGAAGGGCCTCAAAACACAATTCTTTCAGACACACTTCTCTTCTGATTTCATATCAGCTCCGTAAACTTTCCCTGCATTGTTTAATTTAGCTAAAAAGAAACGTTTGTCTTCTCTTAATTCTGTATGCAGTTACTGGCAGGTTGCATGTAAAGGATCATACCCCAGTCTTTCAGTTACTCAATCTAGTGATCTGTCTTTAAAAAAGAGGTGATGCTCAGGCTGCAGACTGTTGCAGTGAACATTGTAGTACCTGCCTGTCAGACTTACTCAGTGTCAGGTACTTGCTCCCTGTGTGCCCTCATGTATTCCCTCCCCTGAAAGATTCCTCCTGGGAGGGACTCACAGCTCATTCCACCATGCACTAGACTCAAGTCTGTAGGTGACAAGTTACCATGTCTTCAGATTTCCATGCTTTGCTTTCCCATTTTTGGGTTTTGAAGTTTCTGCAGTGCATTGGGCTTTATTTTGCTTATTATAGAAAAGCACAGACTAAGCTGATGTTTTCTGGCTGCTGTGGTCTCCAAGTATCTGTTCCTCTGCAGATCCCCACCACAGACTCAGCAACGATCACCTTCTACACTTTGCACTTCTACATAACACCTGTATTTAAAAATGTTCTATCCACATCCCTGAGTTATCGTAATAAATCTGAAGAATCGTCCTCTGGATTTGAAGTCTAACCCTTGTACCTAAAGTTCAACAAAAAGGTTGCAGATGTAGCATTTATAGATAATACCGCCCAGAAACTCAAAGGAAAACATGCAAAAAAAACATCCTTTTAATCTGGCCATAAAAAGGTCCCTGCAGGACTGGAACCAGTTAGCTTTTCCTGCCTGGCCTGCTGATGAAAGTAAGATGCTGTTGTTCCAACAGCACTGACCTGATTGAAAACACAGTCTCTGGCATGTTCAGATGAAATGTTCTCCAGGGCTCCTTGAAAGCGGCGGAAACCTTTAATATCTTTTAACAGTTCTCACCAGCAGCTCTTCCTCAAACCTCACAGCTTTATTAAACGTGCCTTGTAAAAGATGGAGTTTCTGCATTTGATCTTTCATAGTTAGGGAAATTCTTTTTTTTTGCATTGGGAACAGTGCCTGCTTTTAATTCAGATGTTTTCATGAGCCTTTTGATGGAATTTAAAACTTGTTTCTACCAGTAGAAATCAAAGGTCAGTGTTGTCCTGGTCTTGGATACATCTGGCAATCTTGTGTGGGCTGTTTCACTTTGGCCCTTTATTGGCTTAGCTGGATGCAAAACAATTCTGTGCATCTGCTCTATTTTGTAAGATAAAAATGTAAATCGGCTTTAACGTGTTGCCTGTTCAAAATTTTGACCTGCTGTGAAATGCAGCACCAAAAGAAAGACGTGAAGAGATCCCAAAGAAGCAGCAGAAAGTTCGATTTGGAGACCTGTGAGTGTGTTCTGAGCTCATTTGAAGCAAGCTGTGTTTGTGTGATCAGCCCTTTTGTTAACTTCTCTCTCCAAGACCAGTATCCTCTCCACTACTGAAAAAAAAGTTTGTAACTCATGGCTCCATCCCTCAGTGCCTCTTTCATTTGTATTTTTTTATTGTTGTTGTTATGCCCAGTGCTTTCTCTTTAACAAAAACTTTTTATCATGATGATCTCCAATTAAACATTCTGCAAAAAAATAAAGGAGGAAACACATGGGATACAGACTGAGTCAGTGGTGTGAATTCACCCACGTTACCAAGTGCTGACACTCCCAGTGGAACAATTTGAATGGTAGTTTGTCTTTCTTTTAAAGCTTTGAAGAATGATAAAGAAGAAACTCCTCATGGACAAATTCCTGATGTTGGGAATGTCTGAAAAAAACACCACTCCTGTTTGTTCACCTTCACCACCTCACTAGCTCAAATAAAACTCACTGCTCCCCTTCTCCCCCACATTACATTAAGTCACTGACACCTCCATTAAGAGGTGATGCAATGTTTTCTTTTCTTCTGAATTTGCAAGCACTGAGTTGTAATCTGTCATTATTGTGTGTGTATTGTGTGTGTTGTTTCTGGCAATAACCCACTTGTTTCCATGCTGATCATGAAGTCAAATCATTCCGGTACTGTCAGAATCTCGAGATGCTTGAAAAAAGACATTTTGAATAGTGTGTGAGTATAGAGAAGTCAGGAAGGTGTCCAGAATACAATTTTTCCATAAGATGCCATGGTAATTACTTTTGCTCTGTTTTATGAGAATAAATGTAGGGAGTTAAGTAAAGACAACCTGTACCGATTAACTTGCTAAGTTACCTGGTGCTGCCAGGGTCAGACAGTGAAAAGGTAAATAATAGTAACACATTATATATCACCGAACTGTATTATCCTGACAGTGGCTGCATTCAGTACATAAGTAGTGCTAGTGCTGCAGGACAGGCGAATGCTGGAGAGAGACGTGCCCTGTGTAGTCAAGTGGGAAGGAGAAAAGTAATAAAATATATATCACCAGACTTTATTACCCTTAAGTGGCAAAGTGTCCAGTACTGTGTGTATCATATATATGTTGACAGTTTGGGTCCTTCCTCCATCATACCCCCGTCACCCATTCTTGGTGTGTGTGAGAGAGAGAGACTATGCAAAAACCTCAGTTAGAATGAGAAGCACCGGAGTGCCAAATTTTGAGTCTGTGGCTTGGCAAAACAAAGTCATGCATAAAGAGCAAACAGATGGACAGATGGAAATTGAGCTTTATAGATACAGAGATAATAATTTGTGCTGCTGACACCTTTGTCCCCTCACAAAGATCTACTCACGAATACAATAGAGCATTCATATTGGAATAATTGAAATAATGTGCTTTGATGGGCACTAGAAGAATTGGGAACTAAAACGTTGAGCTTCAGGTTACAAGTTAACAGCCCTAAACGCTAAGCTATTATATAGTACTACTAATATTCTGTAAAAGTGAAAAGGAGGATTAAAGGAAATCCTCTTTTTTTAAATAATAAAGAGGTGAATTATCACATAGTTGAGGGAAAATCCGGAGATGGCAATGATATCTTCTGATTCCTGGAAATGATGAAAGAGCTAATGGCTTGGCTGGTACTTCCCAATCAATGCGGCGAAGAGCTCCGTTTTAATGCCTGCAGCGTGTCTGTGGCTAGTGGAGAGGTGATGCACGGTGCCCTGTGTCAGGATCCACTCGCCACTCCCCTTGTCGGACCTGCCTCGATCTGCTGTTAACCACAAGGCTTAGCCTCTGCCAGGTGTTCTACCTGGTTGTTTTCTGCTTATTCTCCCAGCTGCTGAACCTAACAGCGGCATCAACAAACAACAACAAAGTGAAACTCCTCAGGCCTGTCTCTGGTCTGGCGAGGGCCAAATTTCACTATTATAGCAATTTCACACAGGCTAAGTGGCAGACGATTTCTCAGCTCAGTTTTTCCAAGTGCTCCCCCAAAAAAGCCGTGCACCTGGCGACTTGCTGAGATCCACAATGGTGCTTTCGCCCTTCCTCTTCAGATGACAATGCGGACTTAGCAGTTTTCGGACTCCAGAATGGTCTGTAATGACCGTGTCTGCAGGGGAGCCTCTGACTTCCCATTATCTAACCCTGTAACTCCAGAGCCACTTATTAACTCAGCTCCCTGAAGTCACTCCAAGTAGGAACAGGTACCACTCGGAGCACAATATTTAGATTAAAATCGACACAATTTTACCTGGTAAATACATTGTTACAGATGTTTCAGTAATTATTGAAAAAACAGACAGTTCCTGTTCTGCCATTTTTCCTCGCTAAAACCTAAATCCTCAGTAAATCCTGCCTATGTGATTTACTGCTGTCAATTGTGTCCTTGCAGTCAATTAAAATACTTAAAACAGGATTAATTTTAACCAATGTTTAAAATATAAACATATGAGTAGGGATTCTATCAGAATAATCTATGACAGGAATTCATGATTGAGGAACAAAACCTGGTTTGGTCACGCATTAGACTATCAGATTTGCACAATCTTTTCTGGGCATAAAAATGAAAAGTGAAAGAAAAGTGAAAAAGAGGTGCAGCCATGCTAGAAAATTAATTTCTTTCTACGCCATTTTCAGAATGATAATGGCTGTCATACTCAATTACCTCCCATTTGTACTGAGTTTTGATGACCCTAGATGGTGGTTCAAAGCCATATCCTTTGTTGTAATCTGACTCACAAAAGGCGGAGAAGCTTAGAGCCAAGTTATCACAGCGACAATGAGCCTAAAACATAAGAGCCTCTTCATACAGACACAAAAATTGTTAGCTGAAAGTATCATACTTCAAGTTCCTCCAAATTGTCAGTTCCAATGGAAAGGGTAGCATAACAGTTACAGCCCTTGCTTCATAATCAAAGGACTTGGGTTTGAATCCCACCTCCAACTGTAATGCCCTAGAGTAAGGTATGTACCCTGACACCTAACACTGTAAGATGCTTTTGCAAAAGTCATAAACTAAATTGAAAAGTAACAATAACTGGAGAAGATCTTCGGAAGGGGCTGTGTGGAAGAGGTTTAATAAGAAGCTATAAGTCCTTATTGCCAGAATCTGACAACCAAAAAATGTGTTTGTGATCCAGGGCTGGAGGAAGGAATTCTGACCCCCTGAGAGAATGTAGCTTCACTCCACCCCCCCTTTTTTAAAAATAAAATAGTGTGGAATTTCTCTGTTCCCCCAGGATTTTCACCACCATTGGCTGAACTAGGGGTGGCCCTGCTGTGCCCTCTGGTGACATTCGAACATCACTTAACCAGAGCTAAATGTGAGAGTGAAACCTGAAGAATGTGGCTGGCTGTTTTCCAGAATGTGTGTCCAGAAGGCAGCCTGTCCAGACTCTTTTTAGAAGTGGACACTGGACAACCTGCATGTGAACCTTTCTCCCAGTTGCTGTGGAAACCAAGTCCTTCTATCCTCTATATACTCTAGGAGTGCAGCAGAGAATGATTATAATTTTGCACAAATTTAAACACGTTACAAAATGACATTTTTTGTACCTGCAGTCTGGTTAGAATGTATATTTAAGATGGGATGCAATCAATATTGTATAAAGGGAGAGGAGAAGAATGAGACATAAGGGAATACGATGTTTCAGAGAGAGGTCCTTGACATATGTCTTGTATAAGAACACAGTACGTGGTGTCTGCTGTGGAGCTTTGTTAAAATCCTCTAATGAGGTTGTATAACAAGGTTGTAGAGCTTTTTATACACCCACAACAGCCTGGGCTTCCCTACCACCCTTGCTGGAGATCCCACTCAGGTCACGCTTGTGCGGCACTTGACACATCAAGCCGACAGTTAGCAGGCATTGTTCTTAAAAGGAGGAGAAAACATTTGCATTACTGCAAGTTTGGGGGTGTTAAAAGGCGGCAGGGAGCACAAATTTAGGCATGGTCTGCTGTGGACACTTGAGACACCTTCCTGGTTGTTCTTGTTCATCAAGGGTTGGGGTGAATTTTACTGGGAAATGGGGCTCTTAAAAACAATGAACTTTGGGTTCAGCTGCCTGCTGCCCTTGTTTTTCATTGTTAAGACTACATGTCCTTTTGCTTCCTGAATGACCACCCTGGGGCTTCAGGCAAAATGAGTTCCACTGGCTCAGGGAAGACAGCCACACAATACCAGCAATGTCTTCTTCTGTGTGGCCCAGCAGCATATAGAGATCCACATGCTCACAGAGCACAGATCCAGCCTTCAGGGGCTTCACTGCCAGACTGAGAGCTGGAAATGACTAAAACAACACAAGTTAAACATAACTTAAGAAAACGTACGTGTAAAAAGGGAGTAAAAAAGATTAGAGATTAATTAGAGATTGTAGATTAATCATGTAGATGGAAATGTTAAGATCAAACTTTCTAACCCTGTTTATTGCTTTTTGCTCAATTCTGACCATTACTTTTTTCCAGGTATTTTTAATCATTCCTTAAACAAAATTAAATGCTTGATAGTAACTCTACCAGATGTTTATTAACAGTAAAATAGAAAAGTAGACATTGAAATGAATCATTCTGTGAATCTTCATTTGTTTCAGATTGAAGTATAAAACCTTGTTTCTTACCAGTTCTCATAATCAGAAGCACCATTACCAGACAAGTATTTCTTTAACTTTTTAGCTTGGGCGTGGAAAATACTGCAGTGCTTTTGGATTTACTTTTTCAGCACCACCTTAAAGCAAGGAAAGTGGAAACCATGATGTGCAGGAGGAGCCACTGAAGGTGTCCTGTTTCACAACAGCACTGATGGCAACTGTGTCCGGGAGACATGGGTACTTCCTTTTAAGGCCCATGCTGTTTGCTCCGATCTGTCCCTCGCTTACGCAAATGCTGCTTCCCGGATTCCTCTGTGCGCGTCAGGCTTGTGAGTCAGGAAGGCTGGGATACTGAACTGCGCTGACGTCACAGTTGGCCCACAGCCTGGCGATGTCACCGATTCCTCCTTTCTGAGGAAGTCTGACGAAAGAGTTTGATTTATGCAAACAAAAAATGAGTCTTTTCCTAGTACCAAATTTATATATACTGTGTTTGTGAATGTGACAATGGGTGGAAAGGTTATTTTTGTTTTTGTTATTTGTCATATATATATAATAAACCATGCCGTGCTTTCTGGATTCAAAACAATAAAATATTAAAGACTGAAAGCCCATCTGTGTGTTCTTAACATCACCTACAAACTTTTTGGTTTTATCTACTTTATATCCAACATCTGTCATCATACCCTTATAAATCCAACTCTATTTTTTGTCTTAATATGGCAATGTAGACAATTACACGCCAACAGGAAAGAAGAGTCAGAATGAGAAAAAAAGAACCAAACCGAAGTGAGAGAGCCCAAAGAGACCATGTGAGTTCAATACTGTGTTTGCAAAAAATTTGCTGCAATGTAGCATTTTTTAATGCAAAACTGGCATTTTGACAGGATGTTGTTTATAAGTGGGTTGTGTTCTCATGATGTCCAGTTGTCTGCAGGACTACCCAGGGCAAGTGTTTTGCTCCCAGGCCTTATTGGGGTGGCTTGAGGACTCGCGGCGGATATTTTTGTTTGTTATCTGGAGCCTTTGTTTACCATGCAGTGGGTAGTGTGTTGCTGCAGCCCGGCAGCCAGGAGCTGTGGTGCAGCGTGACGTTGAGGATCTATTGTACAAAGCCAGCAAACATCCTGTTCACAAATATGTTACTAAAAGGCCAGGAAGGAGGGGAAAGACTAAACCTGAATACTGGGCTGCCTCAATCCCACCTCATGGTTTTCTCTGGAACCACAGCCATCTCGTGTGCCTTTTGACTGTTCTAAATGCTGCTGAATGTGCCATCTGTTTATTCTACATTTAGTAATATGTATAGTAGACCCCATTGTGTGGCTACAGAATATTTCTGTGACATTCTTTCTTTGTAAGGGTCTGAGTTACAAACCAAAGGTAATGCTGCAGGGGGATTCTTATAAACTGAGTGAAGAATGGCTTCCTCCTCCTTTGGGTCTCGGGTTGCCAGGACTGATGCCGTCATTCCCAGTCTTCCACCCTCGGACTCCTGACTAATGCTTTGGACAATACAAGTCAGGTCTGGGGAATTTCCTGGCTCTGAAAAGCAATTAGCAATAGAAGAATCGTCATCGTTCTCTGTATTGACATTTAAATAAAGGGAAAATAAGCCAGTCTCCTCTAGAAGGCCACAGGGTCAACATTTTTGAAAAAATATCCTACCAGAAACAGCATTTTCTTTATTCCTCTTCTCACTTTTACTACATTGCTGATTGATTTCAGGCACTGCAAGCAAAATGTTGACCGTGTCTCAACACTCTCGTAACTGGAGTTTAAAAGAGTTAAGTCAACTCCACAGCAACCGTGACTGTTGATTTAACACAGTCAATTTTGCTAAGTACACTATAGCTTGTATTACCCAAATTTCTGAACACCTACAAAGAAATTCTTGAGTGAGTGCCATGTAAAAAACCAAGGCGTCTATCCAGTTTCTGAATCTCAACACAAATTCGTTTTCCTCAGCCACATAATTTAACTACTGAAAAGAGCAATGAATAAAATGAGAGGCAACTTGAAAACATTTAACCACCCAACTTAGCACTGCACTCAAAGATAATAAATCTTTTCTGATCTTTAAAAAAACAGCCAACTGCGCGGAACGCTTTTCTGCCGACAGGGTGACCTGCTGTGAATGGCAGGGGTTCGCCGCTCTCCGCTCACGACATGTTTATAAATCAGGGCCATTAGTACATGCTTGACCTTTCTCGGTCACACGGAGAAAAAGGGAGTCGCAGGCCAGCTCAGAGGCTGTTCTGCTGATCGGCCACAACCTCCCAAAGTGGAATTTTTCAACCCTTTGGGCCTTTTGTGAATTTACAACCCTTAAAATTGTTTTTTCTTGCCGTCTTTTGCTCTTCCTGTCTTCCGCTATTTGCTGCTAACGGTGGTTTTCTTTGACTGTTAGCCGTTAATGGGACTGGCAACGTGCTAAGTCGGAATAACTTAACTGTGAGGTGGGGACAGCTGATCATAAAATGGTTATGTTATTGCTGAAAGGCCAGATTCCAGCTTTGTTAGTTTGACATAATTCCACATAGTTGTCTTGCCTTTCCAGTAAGGCAGCACAAGTTACTATAACTTTATGCATCACTTTAAACCACATTTTTCCAAAATAAGTAATGAGATGTCCAGGCTGCATGTATATGCTCTGCACAGGGGTGGGGAAGGTGGTTGCGATAGTTGCTCCCCCTCGTCCCAGAGATGAAAAGACACTTCCATGAGACCCTGGTTCGAGTTTCCATCTGTGCGGTGTTACCTGAGTGAGAGGGGGCCCTGGGCAGTCCATTTTAATAAGTAAGGTCCCCTATCAAATGACCCTGTGCTTAAAGCCTGTAGTCCTCTGATTTTCATTAAATGTGTCACGCATGATAGCGGCCCAAGAAACCGCTTTGTGTCGGATTTCAGGTTTTCCAACTGACCGATTCAGAAGGTAGAAGATGAGGAGGCCAGTCTGTGCTGCTCATATTTTCATTGTCTTGTGTATTTTCATTGACAAATTTTTTTCCTTTTAGATGTGCAGAAAATACATGAAAATAATGGTATCAGCAGTCAAATCTTGAATGAAAACAACTCACAGAGGACAGAGAATAGCTCTCCTTGTTGTCTCTACACAGTCTTCCTGCAAGGAAAAAAAAAAAAAAAACAAAAACATTTTTTCTCCTTTTCCATTTTCACCCATTAAATCTGTTAAGTGACAACTGAACTGCATTAAAATCATTGTTCAATGCAATGGACACACATTTCCTTTTGTGGCTGTGGAGTTTTCACTGAAAAAGGCTATTTTCTAACCAATGCTAATTTTTAATACTGTTACACATACAACTAGTCTGAAATCGAACAACAAATACCCCTTCCCCCCTTTTCCTGATAAACCTTTCGACTGGAATAAAATAATATCAATAAATGACTAAATTATGAGCTATATTAATCTTATTGATATTTATTAATGGAAAGACATTTAGGGGATGATAAGCAAGCAAACTGCAAGAGTTCACACAGATAGAGCAGTAGTTAAACCATTACAGTGTTTGGTTGAGTTTTAACCCAGCACTATACACCGTCACTACTACTGACCTCAAAATGTTTACTGTCAATCATTAACATACAGCAGAAATCTGATCCTACCCAGGAAAAGGAACTAAACTACATGGTTCAGTTATATTTTGATACTTTTGAGCTATAGTCTAGACATGCTTTCCCAAGTGGAGGGAGTTTCAATTCTCAGTGGGACTATATTCAGATTTCAATTGCGCTCCTGCTGTAGTACCCCTGACTGTGGTACTAACCCAGCATTTATACAGTAAAAATGTTTCCCTAGGTGGACTAACACTGCAAGTCAGTTCAAAGACAAATGTAAATGTATGCAATTGCAAAAAACTATATATGAGTCACAGCACCTATTGATGGACCCACTTAAGCATCTAATGAAAGCAGCCCTTAACATAAGAAAAAATATTGCACTTATTTCACTGAAAACGCATTACTTTCCACTATATATGGATGGTGCAAAACATTAACTCTCTTTTGCCAGAAAAAGTTAATATTTGGTCTATATAATAACTTGTAGGAACTATGCACAATTGCAGGTTATTTCTGCGTCGCTGCATTTTTTTCTATGCTGCAGTCACCCAGTGTTGCTGTTTTTGCAATAAGAAAAGGGATTAGTTCTATATAGTATATTATTTCTTGTAATAACACAGTATTTGTCCTATTTTAAACTTTTATTTAGCTGAATAGTATTATTTTCAAAGCAAGCCTGCCCTTCGCGAAACTCACTGAAGCCCACTGGACCCCACGATTAGAACATCTGGTATTTGGGTTACATCGCCACGTTTTGAAATGCCTGGTTTCCTCCAAACACTTCAAAAAGAGATAACCTGTTACTCTCACTTATGTCAGTTCTCGCCTTATTTTACACGTGGCTTATGTTCAAACAAACAGCTCACGAGGACGACGCGGTCACGTCCCATTCGCGTTAACAGGGACACAGACGAACTTACAAAACAAATCCCGGCGACGTAACTTGCTGCGGAGGTTGCGGCCAGTAAGAGGCTACGCCTCGTTCGAAGTTTTTATTGGCCCTAAGAGAGTCTGTCATGCTTTATCTTCCCGCCCCCACCTGCCCTCATCTGTCCTTCTGATTGGCTAAGAGCAGCCAATCGCGCCATCGTGCCCGCCCCCCGGCCCTCCTGCTGCTGTCGCTCCTGGTTGGTACACAGAGCCGAGTGGGACGGCGGCCGCTGCTCTCGGTTGCTAAACCTTTAACTGTGTCATCGATTCAGACGGCGGAGCTTCGCTTTCGTGCGCGTCTCGGGCAGAAAGAACATTCGATGCATTAAAACTGATATCAAAGCGATCGGAAAGGCGTCCTCGTTGCGTGCTGCACGTCGAGGGGATCCTGTACTAGTTTTCCACTGGTTTCCGTGGAGTTTTATTCGCCTTTTTTGGTTTGAAGCGGAACGCCGAGCGACAGCCCAGGGACCCGGCGCTCACCTCTCCTGCTCGGGTCGCTGCCCTGTGTGTTCGCCGCAGTAAGTCTGCATTTGTCCGAGTGCGAACGAATATGTCGAAGTGCAGCCCCGAACCCGGCCGCTGTTTGCAAAGGAATGTGACGAATGTGCCGCCTGATGATGAACACACCGAAGTTTGACCAGCAAACAGCGGTACACAAAGTGAACTTATGGTTTCGAGGCAGCAGGGGGGGTCGTTAAAGTGTACAAATCGCATCCAGCTGAGCTCTTGCTCTTCCAGGGGGGGTCATGGAGACGGTAATGCTGGCGCAGATCTGGTGATACTGCCTCCCAGGTGTAAAAGCAGTGATGCTGGTTGTAAGTTCCCGGAACTCTGGTCCAGCTCCGCTGATGTTGACGTCGAGCCAGTGAGATGAGGGTTCATACAGGCACCTGTACTGATGTTGATCCAGTGACCCTGCTGCCTCCACTTGCCTCAAGTGGTTCTCATTGATACTGGGCACTTTATAGGTCTCATCGCAGGTTTAAGAATGGACAGCTTGTATTGTTGAGAATTTCCTGTAGAAATGGTGAGCAACGGTCAGTGCTGGTTTCCAGTGCCCAGAGTTGGTACCTCTGTTACTGGAATTGCTCCCACGAACCCTATTTTCATACTTAGTGATCAGTTTCTTTTATTTGTCTGGTCACATTTGTGGCCTTTCTTGTTTTATATTTGTTTTACGCTAAAATATACAGTCTGTTGAGATGTATTTGGCATTTTTTCTTTTGTAGTGTCAAAGAATGGCAACAGCACTCAGTGGAAGAAACCCAGGGGGTCGTGCACCAAACCAAAGGAAGGGTCGAATCTTGGGCATCATTGATGCTATTCAAGATGTTGTTGGGCAGCCAAAGCAGGCAGTTGCTGATAGGAGGATGGTGGAGAAGACATGGAAACTCATGGACAAAGTGGTGAGTGTGTCAGTTCTACTTGTGGACAGATGTGCTGGGGCTTATTTAGGGCAGAATACGAGATGTAAACAGCGCTCTAGTACCTTGTACAGCTGCCTTCCAAACTGAAGCAAAACTTTTCTCTTGGAGGATGATGCAGTTAGACTTTCCATGACTCCTGAAATTATAGCATCAAGTTTCCTTGCTTTCATGTTTTATGCCTTTCAAGTACCACAGTTGTCCTGCAGTTTTTAGAACCGCCCAATTGCAAACTAAGGAAAAAGTTGGCCTTAGAAGTGACATGTTAAATGACAAAATGTGAGTGAAGCCATGATAAGGATGCAGGTCTGCTAGTTGCCTTTTCATCGACAGTTGAACTGCTTTGATCAGCACACTCTGTGGTGCTGTACTGAGAGGCACTGCTGTAGTAGCTCAACTGTGGTACTGTGATGGCACCCAGGCCACCTTATTGTTGGTAACAGCAGTGAGAGTCATCCTCTTCACAATATCTGGCTTTGCAATAACTTTGTAATAACCAAGTCTTAAAAAAAAAATACTGTTATCACTGCCAAAGCAGTGTCCCTCAATTTTTTCCATTACCCACATATTTTGATTCAGTCTCTGGTCGGATATGAGGTGGATAAACAGTTTATAAATTAGTTTTCATTTTCCCATTACAATAACCCTCATTGCTTTTTAAAAATTTGTTAAAAGACAAATTTCTTGATTTTGGTGTTATAATTTTTTTTCTTATTTCAATCGGCACATTAACTCCCGTAGGTGAGACAGTGTCAGAACCCAAGGCTGCAGCTGAAGAACAGCCCTCCATACATTCTGGACATTTTGCCCGACACTTACCAACACCTGCGGCTCATACTCTGCAAGTATGAGGAGAACCAGCGGCAGGCCCAGCTCAGCGAGAATGAGTATTTCAAGATCTACATCGACAGTCTGATGAAGAAGTCTAAACGGGCCATCCGCCTGTTCAAGGAAGGCAAGGAGAGGATGTATGAGGAGCAGTCACAAGACAGGTAGAAGAAAACATCTGCTTTTGTGTGTGTAGTTTTTCCCCTCCCTGCTTCCCTGTTTGAGCTGTGCCTCACAGGTTTTGGATAAACACATGCTGCATTCCTTTTTTGCAATGGCACATACTTGACAGCAGAGTCACTGTGTGTCATGGAGACTTGTCTGATGTGTGTTTGCAGTGATGAATGTGCAGAAGTTAAGAATAAGGTGGCTCGTGCTTATGAGTGTTGGAAAAAAGTTGCTTGTCCTTGTTGGTGGTTTTGCTTCTGTGCTGTTTTTTCTAGGAGGTTGGCTTTGTTTTACTGCTGGACCAGGTGAAATGTGGACCAAGCATTTTCAGAGAGAGGGAGGAGGCAACTTTGTGTTCTTGGGAGCAAATATCAGCAAAAGCACTTTTTAGGATTATTGTCTCTTTTCAGATGTTTGCCATTTTTATCCCAGATTAGTCCTTTTCCTTTTAGTTGCAGATCACTCAGGCTTGGAGCTACATGAGGGATTGAATGGAGGAGAGAAGAGCTAAGACAGGCATTCAGACTGCAGGGATTGTCTTTTTATGTCCTTTTGAGCTTTGGTTTATTGTCTACTGAAAGCTATGTTTGACTTCGAGGATGGTGTCCTTCAACCCCCCCCCCACCCTGCTCAGTCTGGGGCAACAATGGACCTCCACTGCAAGGAAACGAATGAGAGAGGAAATTGCAGGCAGCTACTACCGATTACTATGCTACTACTAATTGAAATATTCCTTTCCAGTGTCCTCACTGTCTTTAAGGCTTCTGGAGTGAAAAGGAGAGGAAGCTGAATTGCAGTCCTAACAGGCAGGCAGGGTGGTCCTGGTGGGTAGGAGTTGGATGTGATATGGCAACAGAGCCAGGTCTTCAGGCTTTTCTTCCTCTCTCTTATGCAGATGTTTGCCAGTGGGGACAGACAGCTGGGAATCTGGTTACTAATTTGTAGTGTAAACTGACCTAATTTCTGCCATTGTACTAATTTAAATACCAGTTTCCTTTTCTGTTAATAGCTTCAAGATGGGGTAAATGTTACGTCTTCTTAGCATGTTAATTTTCTGAAGATTCTCCTGCAGCATGAGAAATAAAGCTAAGTGCACAACTTTGGCCCTGTTGTCTTGTAATCGGTCAGTATCCTGGGGAGAAACGTGAAACGTGCTGACTGTGTGGCGACGCGATTCAGTACACAATTGTTTGGCAGAGATTTTTGACATTGACTGTGACTCCTATCTTCTTTGATGTTGGTTATTGCAATTGATGATAGTCGGTGGTAGGGTTGCTCCCTACACAGGGGTGAGGGAAAGGTGATCAGGGCACCCTGGTCAGACTCCCCATCACGTGTGCTTTGGCAACATTGTTGTTGGAGGTGTCAGTCCAAAGCAGCTTGCCTTGTCTGTTGCTCTTAAATCACTGAGGCTGATGTCCCGTGGACTCACTGGGATGGGGGAGTGGTGGCACTGGTGGGGACACTACAGTTCACCCAGATTGTCACTGAGTTTGGAGGGGCTGCTGAATGAATACTACAGCCATCGGCCTGCTATTTATGGATTGGTTTTAACTAACCAGTTGAATCTCTTTGTCTGTACTGTACTGTACTGTACTGTAACACCACATTTTTAATGGTTTAAAATAACAAAAAATATGCAAACACTCTTTTCTAAGACCATTTTCCACCTTCTTAACCGGATATCTTGTCATATTTAGTAATAGAGACCCAGGACGTTTAGGTTAGCAATTGGTAACTCTAAAGGGTGGAAATGATGTAAATATTCACAAGCCTGTGGTGCCCAGTTTGTTTCCATATTCTAAATGTGTTGTCCGTGTGAGTCTTAAAACACTCAAAATATGTAAGTAGCTCTTTTAATAGAGCCCCTGGGGCTTGGTGGAAAAATGATCTAATTAGCGGAGAAACTAAAAGGTGGGGTGGAAACCCTCTGCGTGGCCAGTGGCTCCTTTGAACTCCTGTTAGCTGAAATGAAGAGTCGGACGGAGAGTTTTCCTCCACTGCTCTCTGAGTTGATGCTGACTGCAAATGTTAAAAACAGAAGAGTTGGATGAGCCCTGTCTGGAGCAGTGCCGAGTGTTGGGGGGTGATTTGAATTAATCCTACTTAAGGCTATTTAAGGAAAGAGTACAGGTCCTCAGGCCAGATTTATGTAATTACATTCATTTTGCAGTTGAGTTTGGATTAAAAATTGAGGAACTGAAACATCTCTCACAGCACTTGTAGTTTTTTTTTTTTTTGGGTAATGTTTTGCACTTGGAGGAGGATTTCATTGTGCAAAGTACGGATGGTTCGTTAATTTGTACAATTTTTATTTTTTTTTTGTAGCTGAGAGGTATTTGGCCTAATGAGTTATGCACTGCGACCATACAAAGTGTGAAATAAAAATAAGCCATTAGTATGGTAATGACTTCTTAAAGTGGTGATATGGATGATGTAAGCTGTGCTTGTGTTAAGCCATTTACCCAGTGCTGGAGTAATGGAACAGATGGAGTCAACCATCTTATTTCGAATATTTATTGCAAACAGCAGCAAGGTTCTGTGCATTGTCTTTTTGTCCAAGTGCCGTAAATGCATTACCATCAATTAGTATTGACGTTAACAGGGTATAAAACAGTAACCTAAGACAAAGAGATGAATAGACAGGATGAGCTTTTTGAATATAGATGAAATGGATGCTCAACCAGGACTGTATGTATATGCCTGTCTGTGCATGCAGACAAGCCTGTCAAAGTTGATGTGGGGGTGGGGTTGCAGTTCACCAGGGGTCTTTTAACTGAAGCAGATCTTCTGTGAGAGCTTCACTTACTGCTACTCTTAAGGGCACTAGTGCTTTCAGGGGTCAGTTGTTCGGAAAAGGTTAGTTCTTCAGAACATGCTGTTGACAACTGTATTTTGGAGCTCTGCGCTTATTGAAGTTTTATGCGAAATTTGCTTGAAAGACGGTTTTGTCTTTAAAATTGGGTCTAAAACAAGGAGACGATAGAGGAAGCGTTTTCGGTCTCCTGCCATGAATTAGTAAACAAGAGGACCTGTAAGACCTGTTGTGTTGAATCTAATGTTGAGGGAGCCTGTGGAACAGAGTAAATTGTTAAAATACCTGTTTTGTTTGAGCAACAGGTGTTGCACGTGCGCACGCAGCCTTATGCAAAATCAAAACTTGACTGGTGTCACGTCAACTCATAATGGAAGGAGGATGGAGAATGTGTGTGCCTTGTCACGTGGCTGTGCCTCCGCGGCCTGTGCAAAAGCAGGAGGTTGCAGAACTGTCAGTGGTGAACCTTGTATAAACACAGGCCACCTGAGTGGTTCAGCCTCTGCTGATGCACCTTACATTCCTGTTTACCTTTATGGATTAAACAGATGCTTTTCTCCAGAGTACTTTACAGGTTAAAAGCATACGGCTGCAAATAAGTGTACTAAAGTGAAATAATTGAAAATAGAAACAGGTGTAGCAGGTATAGTCAGTTAAGAGCATCTTCACTGTACAGGTCCGAGCTTAAACAAGGGCATTGTCCATATTCACTGTTCACATCTTGCATCTTGCCTGATCACAGAAAAAGTGGTGTGGAGGGGGAAGTACTGTAGTAACCTTAATGTTGTATATGAAGTGCTCAGATGCATGTGTGACAATCACGGAATAGTTATGCTAAGCAGGTCAAAGCCATGAAATTGTGCTTAAAAAATGTGAATTTTGAGTCTTGTAGTGACAGGCGTTTAGAAGTTTGTGACTGATGTTGGGATATTGTTGAGATGACCAGGTCTGAAAGTAATTTGACTGTGATTTCCAACTACGACAGTAGGATGGTTCACCAACCCAGAGATGCAGCTTCGGAGATCTTAGAGTTGAAGGCGATGTACAGGTAGGGTGGAGTCAGATCCCTCACAGCTCAGAATGTCAGCAGTCTATGACTGGCACACTTGGCAAAGTGACACACGTGGAGGGGTGTGCAGAGCTCCACAAGAGCTCAGCTGCTGGCTTTTACTTTTATCTCCAACTTTGCCTTTGCTGCCTTTGCTGATGAACTGGCAGACACCCAGGTGTATTCAGAGGAATGCAGAATGTGCAGTCGCAGTATAATACTCTTTGTGTGAAACTAAACAGATGGTTTGTTAGGCGCGTACCTGTCAGTCGTAGCCTGGTAACTGTAAATCTATTGGGGAGGGTGGATGTGAAAACATGACAATGAGTAGTGTTTTAATGAGGCTGAGTTTACCAGAACCGAGACAGAAATGAGCACCTTCTGCTGGTGAAGTAGTCACATGCTTCTCAAGAGAATAAGGTGAAGGGCAGGTTCTGTGATGTGGCTAATCGGGCCTCTTGGTAGGGTGGCTGTCTGACCCTGTGCTACGGGCCAAGTGGCCTCATACTGCCTATTTGGCCTTTTGTCTCCCACACAGCCGTACTTCTGCTATGCAGCCTCCCCGTGTGCCTGTATTCCTGTGTTATTTTGGGATTTTCTTCAGCTGCTGCTATTTATTTGTTTGCCCCTGCCATCGGCGCCCCCGCCTGCCAGCAGAAGAACTGGAGCGCAGCATCTTCCAGCCCAGTGGCAGGATTATCTGGCTCCCATTTGAATTATTTGCTGACAAAACCCTTCAGAGTAATTACACCCTTTCTTTGGGATGAAAGAGGCTGTGTGTGTATCAGCGGGGAGGCGGGCGGGGGGGGGCGGTTTTTCTTTTTCTGCTCCTGCACCAAAGACCTGCTTGCCAAATGGCGTCCTGCTAAGCACCCGCAAGCCGTCCCGGTGCCTACCACATCGGGCAGTGCGCCAGCCCAGCACACACTCCCTTCTCCTCCCAAGAAGCGGAGCAGGGTTTTGATATGCAGTGGTATGTTTTTGCGCACTCGTACCCAAGCTGGCTCTGCTGCCTGCTTTGTGGAGACCTGACTTAAAATGTGTGTTGTGCAGTTCTGCGTTATACTAGAGTTACTGCTGGAAAAGGAGACACGTGTCAACTTCCGCTGCGTTGGGGTGTCAGCAGTGGCTTCAGCTGGATGGTTGGGTTTATTTGGAAGAAATGCCTTTGTCTAATTCATATCAATGGTTTAATGAACCGTGTGCCGTGTTGGAACAAAGGCATACAGCTGCCTCTCCATGATGTGCGAATAATCATAGTGCTTTTTGGTCTTGCCACGAACACTGTTAAGTGTTTTTGTTACATTTGTTTTTCCCCTCTAATTACTCGTGTCTGTGAGTGGGCTGCCAAAAACTCCTGCTACTCTGTTAGGAGGTACAGTGCTCAGTCAACAATAAGAATAATAGTAATTTTTTGAATCGTGTAAAAGGGCCAATGATGTTCAAGTGGAAATTTTTGATTTATGACAGCGTCACCTTCACAATTTTTGGGTGGATGGCGCAGAGGTTGTGGCAGATTTGTGCTTCGTTCTCTTTACAAGTATTAATATTAACCACATGCAGCTCCCCAGCTGCTAGGCACATAGGACAGAGTAAAACTCTATGATTTACCACCACTGGACTGGGGCACTGTGGTGTTCTAAGAAATGTTGCCTGGCATCGTAGTTTAATTGAAGGTCAGTATCATCTCCCAATCTGGATATGACTGGACTTCCTCTGTTACGTACCCCATGTCTGCGGCGTGCCAGAATAACACAGAAGCACGGTCCCCTGCGGATCCTTCGCCACTCCTTCCTTTCACATATGTATGGAGGCGGCGGATGAGGAAAAGCC
Source organism: Arapaima gigas (assembly GCA_900497675.1). NCBI lineage: Eukaryota > Metazoa > Chordata > Actinopteri > Osteoglossiformes > Osteoglossidae > Arapaima > Arapaima gigas. The sequence continues at coordinate 262,738 of UFQX01000495.1, read as the reverse complement.
AGCAGATGGGGGGTGCCCAGAAACATCCTGTTCATGTGTTTCCCCTTTTACATTCAGCCTCTTTAATTATCAGCTCACAAAGACTTCTGATCTGCGGGCCAGGCGGCCCCCGGGACCACCACTCCTCCGCCTACCCCAGTACCCTTTGCCCCGGGGGTGTCTTCCTGCGCTGATGTCATCTGGTAGGCCTGCAGACCAGAGTTTGACAGAGCTGTGGGCTCCCAGCATGTGACACAGCAGCGATTCAGGGTTTTTTTTCTGTTCTTTTTTTGTTCTCGGTTTTTTGTCTGCTGAAGGCAGCATTTGGACAACTTGTTCGCCCCTCTCCGAACACCCTTTCTCTGTTTTGTTGTGCTCTCACAGGGTTTTAGGTTATTTTGTCTCTTTTTTTTTTTTTTTTTTTTTTTTTTTTTCGGGTTTTTTTTTTGGGTTTTGGTTTTTT